>APFE030977605.1:5736-17496 GCA_000404065.3 Pinus taeda | reverse complement strand
GACAGATTGTCCACCACAATGTAGCCTTTACAGTTCAGAGGCATGTAGCCACACATCTCTTCTCAGAGATAAGCTACCATTGCCCTAGTTGGTTTATTTTCACTTGGGTTTTAATAAAAAGTTTCTTTGTGGTTTTGTTTATTGGGCATTCTCATATTTTTCTTCTGGTAATTTCAAATTTTCAGATCTTGGGGTCTCTCCTCCCAAGATCCATTTCAATCTTTTAGATCTTGGGGGCCTCCTCCCAAGATCCAGATCATTGTGGTAGGTGACAGTCATAACCACCTCAAAACAAGGATAGTGTGGAGAGTTTGAAGGTTCAAACATGCCCTATTTAGCAGCGTGCTAGGGGAGGTGTCTCATGAGAGTATGACATAGTTTTCTTGAGGACTGTTCGAGGACTGTGTCAGGAGTTTAGGGTTGTGTAGTGCCCTAACCAGATCAGTCATGAATAGAAGCATGGAAATCATGGACAACATGGCAAGCATGGATAGCATGGAAAGCATGGAAAACATGGATAACATGGCAAGCATGGAAAGCATGGACAACCTAGAAATCATGTACAACATGGAAAGCATGGACAACATGGCAAGCATTGACAACATGGACACCATGGCAAGCATGGAAAGCATGGACAACATGGAAAACATGTACAACATTGGAAACATGGCAAGCATGGAAAGCATGGAAAGCATGGACAGGATGGCAAGCATGCAAAGCGTGGATGGCATGGAATGACAGGTAATGCAAGTAATCAAGGACGTGGAAGAAAGCAAGAAACCCTAGGTATGAAGAATCAAATGTTCTTTCTGATAATATAAGGAAGTGTTATCTTATATTGGCCCTCTCCTTCAGATTCTTTGTGAATCTGGCTTATTGATTGTAGTAATTCAAGGCACTTCATCATATAGAAGGGTGCTCTCTCTAATTTAGTAGAGATGGATACAATCGTGGTATTATACTTCGACCCAATGCCACCTATCCTATAAATAGGGAATGTTGCCCTTCAATGGAATGAGGGTAACTCGATTCATTTACAAGAATCTCTTTTGTGTACCTGATCGTAAGAAGAACTTGGTGACCATTTTGACAATGGAATTCAAAGGTTTTGATAGTGGCATTCATTGATGGAAAGGTACGTATTTGAAAATGCAAATTTCAAACATTCTTTTGAGTTCAAGATTATATAAGTTATAGGAAGTCCATTAAGGACCATGTGAATTGTCACATCTCATCTATAAAACCCGAGGTCTACTTTTTATGGTACCCTACACGATCTGATTCAGATGATTATGAGGATGCCTAAATCCAAGAAGAGCATGAAGGTACATGTCCGAGATGTACCAAAGGAAAATATTACAAGGGGACCATTCCCCTCAAGTAGCAGGTCCACGAGTTTTGAACAACCTGAGGGGTTTGAGATTCATGATCAGGAATCTCATGTATGCAGGTGGAAGAAATACCTTTATGGCTTGAAGCAGAACACCCAGAGCTTGGTATGAGAGGATTGGTAGCTGTCTGATGAAGTTGAGATTCATTAGGAGTGAAGTTGATCCAAACCATTGCTTGAAGGTTGTAGATGATAGAACTCTCATACTGGCACCTTCTCAGGATGACCTCTTTCTGATAGGTTTAGACCCTCTCATTTAAAAAAGTAAGAGGGAGTTGGATTCCATATTGGGGATGGTGAACTGCAAGCGCGTGACTACCTCGATGGAGCTTAAATTTCAGAAGTTATGTGGCAATGATGTCAGACCAGATTTGGGAAATTCCTCTGAGTTTCATAAAATCTTTTGTATTGATGTTCTTGGTGAACTTCCGTCAAGATATATGTTTTGTAGTTAGCATGTTGGGCTCATATTTGGTTGAGCCTCACTAGATTGGTTCCAAGAATTTTTTGAGATATCTTCAGGGCACAATCTCTCATGGATTGAGATACACTATCAGAAATTTGAAGCTACATGACTATTCGAATGTTGACCAGGCGGGCAGTGTGGAGTATCGCAACAGCACTTCTGGATGTTGGTTCTCTTTGGGTTTTTCTCAATATCTTGGATGAGTAGGAAGTAGAAGGTAGTTTCTTTGAGCACCATTGAGACTGAATACATAGCTACGAGTATGATCTCATTCGAAGCTTCCTGGTTGTGGAAGCTCCTCAGTGAGTTGTTTGTACACAATGGATACCACCGTGATCTTCTGTGTCAACCATGGGGGGAATTCGATTGTTGACGAATCCTATATTCTATGATTTCTCTAGTATACAGAAATCATATAGTACCTTATCTAGGATATGGTATGTAGATAAGAGAGGAGGCTCTATCGCACTGAGACTAATGTATAGGTCGCAAACATTCTATCAAAGCCCCAAGCAAAGGAAAAATGTGTGAATTTCCTGAACGACTTGGAGTCATTGAGAGACCTTCTTATGAGGGTCTTACATGTTACATGCATTGAGCTCTGGGAGCTCCAGGGGCATTGGGGTACTTATTGGAGCAACAAGAAACAAGAGGGCGACTCACCCTCCCCTAATGGTGCATTGTGTATAGGGTGAATGTATCAGCCTTCCCCTGTGATACCCCATGGAGACTTAGGGACAACATGAGTGGTTCTCCTGTCGAGGCATCCTACCCATGCCATCTGGGACTCATGGGAAGTACCTCTTATCTGGCCAATGAGTAGGGAGATCGGGTTAGGGACCATAGTAGTATTAATGATGGATGCATTGTTGTATCTATTGTACTCCCTATGCAAGAATGACCTCTATTGATCTGGGATCAATGAAATGGATCTAGGATCATTATGAGTGGTTTAAGATGCTCTCTTTTGATATTCATCTCGGATCAATTGGAACTGACTTCGAGTTAATAAGAGTGATATGACTTACTCTCTCAGAACTAATCTAGGATAAAAAAGAGTGGTATGACACACTCTCTTCATATGAAACTGACTTCTGGTCACTGGAAAATGGTATGAGACATTCTCGATCAATTCTTCTACTTCATGGTTCAGTAGAGCAGAGCTCAATTGAACAAATAAAAGTAGACTAGACCAGGGTAACGATGGGAGAGATAATATAGTTGGACAGGTGGATTAGCAAATGGAGTTCTCCCTATTTGATAGGGAGTGTTAACATTGGAAACTAGGGCCGAACTCCATGTGGGTAATCTTATTTATGGTAGCTGATATTCTTCTTGGATCCTTGTCATTGAGAGGTTAGGATCGATATAAAGATCATCCGATTTCGATAAGTATTCATAGAGTTGTTAATTTATTTGTGTTATGGGACATTTCATCAAGGTCAGCCAACAACAAACTAAACCCCACATGTGCTCAACATTTGAGTATAAAAGGAGATGACTTGAGAGTCATTTCACACACACTTTTATTTTTATTTCTATCAACTTGTCTTGGGTTTTAGTGGAAGAGAAATCTAGGAGTGGAATGCCTAGGTGTTAGAGGAAAAGAAGGCAGCCCTAATGCTATCCTAAGGCATCCCTAACACAATCCAGGAAGGCAGCCCTAAATCTCTCCTAAGGCAGCCTTAACACAGTCTAAGATGGCAGCCCTAACGTTATCCTAAGGTAGCCCTAACACAGTCTAAGAAGGAAGCCCTAATGCTATCCTAAGGCAGACCTAGCGCAGTCCTAGAAAACAGTCGTAACATTATCGTAAGGTAGCCCTACGTAGTCCTAAAAGGCATCCCTAACACTATCGTAAGGTAGCCCTAACACTGTCCTAAAGTATCCTTAACGCTATCCTAAATTAGAGGACATAGTCATGAAGAGATGCCTTATCCTCTACGCTATCTCAAGGGTATCCTAGTCACTGTTAAGATGAACATACACGTTTTGCTAAACATACCTATGGTGCCCTAGCAATAGGCATATGGAGCCCTAGATGCACGCCTAAAGCGACTAAAAAAGAGGTTTTTTTTAAGGCCTAAAACAAGGCTCCGAGTTGCTGGAAGGAGGAAGAGGTTACTTGTTGGGTAGGCCGAGTTGAAGAAGGATTTTTTGGGGAAGAAAAAGTAAGGGAAACCTATTTTGAGTGGGTTGTAGGTGATAGCAAGGGACTGAGGTAGGCCACAGTCCTAAACACCTCAAAACAAGGATAGTGTGGAGAGTTTGAAGGTTCAAACATGCCCTGATCAACAACATGCTAGGGGAAGTTTCTCATGATAATATGTCGCATATTCCTTGAGGGTTGTTTGAGGGCTATGTGAGGAGTTTAAGGTTGCCTAGTGCCCTAACCAAATCAATCCTGAACAACATCATGGAAAGGATGGACAACATGGGCAAGCATATACATCATGGCAAGCATGGACAACATGGAAAGCATAGACAACATGGCAAGCATGGACAACATGGAAAGCATGTACAATATGGCAAGCATGGACTGCATGGATAGCATGGAAAGCATGGAAAGCATGGAAAGAATGGAAATCATGTACAACGTTAGAAGCATGGCAAGCATGGAAAGCATGGATAGCATGGTAAGCATGGATAGCATGGAAAGCATGGAAAGCATGGACAACATGGAAAACATGGACAACATGGTAATAATGGTGTTGCAAGCACATGATACATGCTATATGACAACATGGTGCAGCAATGGCACATGGGTGCAGCATGGTGTAGCAGAGTGAGGTGTAGTGTGATGATGAGGAGCAGCACAATGATAGGTGCCACATGGTGATGGAGTAACCTGGGAGGATCAGTTGAAGCATCTTGTCTTCAATTTAGTTCATCTACTCCTGTATCATCTACTTAGAGATGATCTATGCTCTAATTTAGATAAGTCAAAGTGTTGACTTATGTTGTACATGTACTTTCTCTCTCTCCCTCTCTCTCTCTCTCCCTTTGTCGAACTATTGAAGAACATATAACAGGAATTGATCAAGGGTTTCCCCACAATGGGGTTTGTCCCTAGCTAGCGCCACATCTTGTGTCCTCTTGTCTTCGCTTGTCCTCTACGATTTATGTTTATGTTCTATCTGCAGTTTACTTTAATGTTCATGCAATTTCTAATCTGGAAAAGGTATTGAGCTAACTCTGAAAGTTGAAATAAATTTCTCTAAGTATAGAACATACCTAAACTTAAAACTGGTCATGCTACTTCAATCTAAAATGAAAGAAGATTGGTGGAGATAATGCCATAATTGAAACAAGAGTAAAGAACGACACAAATGTCTTGGACAAGATTTCGTACCTCCTTGTTTTATTGTTATAAAAATTTTATTGTGTTTGTGTTTGAAGTTCATGGGAATGAACATTGCAATGCAAGATTGTAATCATCTATTATTTCTAATTTTTTAATGTAATCAAGCGAACTAAAGATTATTTTCAAACCTAGGATGTGTTGAGAACAAAGGTCAATCTCTACATAATAGCACCTTTCTGAATAGTTTATATGTATTTGACACACATCCTGGAACACTAATTTTGGATCAGAGAGAATACTTTGTCAAATGACCTGAAAAATTGCAAACTTCTTCATTAATAAGGCAATATCAGAGAGTGGAACATATTTATCCAACAATTTTATCAAACACAAGCTGATAAAGAAATATTAAATGATAATAGAGTATAGCTTGTTAAAAGACATGAATGCTTTCAAAACTATGCCCTATACTAAAATTTTCCAAGGTCAATATTTACCTAATAATTGAGGAAAATGATGCTTTCAAAACCACATCTTGGATGTGAATGTCTTCATGGCTACATCTAGCACTAAAATTCACTAAGCTCAATATCTACCCAACACTTTTAAAGAGTCCATAAAATTGAAAGGGCACTTTTACATCATATTTCAAATATCTTGTATAGAAATACATAGAAAAATTTAGTGGGTTAAATAAAAATAGAATAATAAATGTCCCACTCATGAGGGTTGGGGAAAAATATTCAACAATCATTTGGCGCAACACGAGAAGAAAGAGTTTGTAGGATCAAAAAATTCTCTGCATATTAATGAAAACCACTCCTACAAAACTCCTAGACTAATTGAAAACTCTATAGGAATTCTTCCCTATAATGCTCTATAGGAATTCCTCCCTTTAGAACATCAGCTTCTAAATAAAGAATTGGCTCAAATGAATCCACAAGAAGTTGAGATTTATGAACCACAATTTCATGTCATTCATCATGATCTTGTTATGGTTCTGGAAGCATAGTCATTACTAAATACATATTATACTTGAAACCAATAAGGGTGTTACATTCAAGTAACAAAAAATGAGCATCATGCAATGGTAAATGTTGAATAATATTGTTTAAATCTTATCGGCATGCACTTACCATCAATAGAAATTATTCCATGTCATCTTTGGAAATCTTGGGAATTGCATGATGGTCATTCTGAATGAAGAGGAATGGAGCCCAACCAAAAGGGAAATCCTCAAATGTGTTTCCTTAGCTTTGATTGCACCAAAGGATGGACTTGCTACAGGATCACTGTGGCAACCTCCACTAACAACATCTCAATGCAAGGCACCCTCAACTTATCCCTCAGGCAGGGGTCAATTTACTTTCATTCTTCTGGGACGAGGTTGGAAATGGATTCAACAAACATGAGGATTTTATAGGAGAGAGGAGGCCTCAACCCATATGGAATCACAATATGATGAAAATTTTAGTTTTTGGGATTTGGTTTCCATAGAAAAATAGTTTGGAGTGTTAGATTGGGCTCAAATTGGAATGTACAAAAGTGATCTTTGGTATTTATTTGTGGCTCCATGTCTGGAAGAGAGAATGGGATAGCTTTTATAGTATAAATAAAACAATAATATATACCAGAATGGTAGTCTCATGCTTTTAAATATGAAATAACATCTAGGAATGACTCACCAAATTTTGAATATATCAAGAAGAGGGAAATTGCTTCAAGAAGATAGATATTGCCAACGACAACTAGAATAGATGCCTCCAAGTTTTTGAATGAAGATTCACTAGTGGCATTCGATATGGATCTGTCGCGATCAATGGACTGGATATTCCCAAACTCAAACACATGCCATGGCATCTGAGGTAGCCCTTTTCACAATGAGGAGTGGGGAAGGTGTGTTCCAATCTAAACATTCCTCCAGTCTAGTGCTCAGCTATCCAACCTTTTGGTTTGAGTCAATTCTGTCGTTTTCGGTTCTGAGACAGATCAAATTGACACAGCAAGCTAGTTCCCCATTTTAGCTTATGCATAATGTGAGTGATGCTATCATTTGATATTAGCATTCCCGCTATCAATGGACTAAAGATTCAATGGTGGCAAACGATATTGGGTCAGCTAGTTGTAAAACCATAGTTCACAACTTTCTCTTATATGTCATTTTCCCTCCCTATGAAAAGTTTGTGGTTGGGAGGTGTATTGTAAAGAAAAAACTTAAGTTTAAATTTTTAAAAAGTGTTAAAATTTTTCAATGCTAAGAAAATAGATATAATATTTTATTTTCACTTACATATTTTCAGTGCATTGGAGAAACTAATAAGTTTTTACATGCTTTTGGTGGTGATATTAGGTGGTATTTATTATAATTACAATTTAATTGTAAGGTTATGTTTTTATGTAATGATTTTTCTATTAAAGTTTATGGAGGTAAAATGTGAGATGTTGCAAGAAAATAAGTGCTTTTAACTTGGTTGTACTGAAAATATTTAGGTGTTCTTGCATCTTAGGTGGGTAAAAATAAAATAGAGTATATAGTAAATGGATTAAATAGTTAAAAACAAGTATTAGTTTATTAAAACTCATATGTCAAATTTGGAAGGAGTAGGATACACATCTTTCTTTAGGTTAAATATATTCAAATTCTTATGTGAATGGGGTGGTAAGACCCTATGTTTTCATCTCAAGAGAATGGGGTTCTCTCCTAGTCATTCACATAGTTTAGGTTGTTATAAGCAAAGTAGGCATTTTTGCTTAAGAGGCAAACATTTCATTTTAAGTAGTGCGATAATGTGGTTTCAATGAGGCATCAAAAAAGTGAATGAGCATGCACATTCGGGATGCTAGTGTTAGGTTTCGCTTCAGGCATGAGTGCATGTTTAAGAAGAGTCTAACAAAGGTTTACGAGTTTGAATAATTAGAGATGTTGGACTACATTTGTAGTCTCAATTAGAGGTTTAGACAAGTAATTTAAGCACCATGAGAAGTTGAGAAGTAAACATAAGGCATTTGACATGTTGCATGAAGGAAACTTGGTAGTGGTACTAAGTGGACATCCCTTGATCAAAATTCATACCCTCTCCTTAACACTACCACTTTGCAAGAAGAAGAAGAAATGTGAAATAGATGTCAAATCCACTAAATAAGTTGGCAAGGTTGTTTTAACATATATAGGTGGTCATGCTATTTTTCCAAAGGAAGTGTTGGAGCATTCCATTTTCGATAACCTATCAACCTTTGAATTTAATTCATTATTAATGTGATCAAATGATATAACCCTAAATATTCTAATAAGCTCCATAATTCTAATCATCCTTTGATCTAATAAATAAGTGTATAAGGGAGTATAACCATTCATGCAATCTATAATGACCTTTGAATTCCCTATGAAATAATTTTAAATAGTTGAAGTGACACAATTAAAATGACTAACATAAACTACTAACTCATATTATTTCAGTTCTTGTTAGGTAGTCATATTTTTGTTCCTTGACTAAATTAGTCATTCGTGTTAGTCATTTTTAGTAGTATTACTTATTAGCTAGTCGTATATTTTAACTCAGGAGTAAATTAGTCATTTATTTTAGTCATTTTTAGTATGGTCTCTTAATATTGCTAATTTTTGCTAGTATTTCAACTTGGAAAACTTGTGGTGACTAACGTTTTTAGTCACCTAGTCACTAATTTCACCATTTTCTACTAGTGGGACTATCCATTCAGTGAGATATCTCTTTTAGCTATTATGATACTAGGTTTCATATCCAACAAATGGTGGTTATCAGACATAGTCATATCCCCTAACTACTTGCTGAATGACTTTTAGAGTATTTTCTATTTTTTTGGTGCTGGTTTGTTATCACTAAGACTATAATAAAATATCACTATAATTTTTTTTGATAAAATATATCAGTCACCATGGCTACATATGTCCCTCATCATCAATCTAGACTACAATGAGGTCTTCCTCCACTGACTCTCGAGGATCAGCTGAGCCTTGGTGACCCATATTCTCCCTCTTCAGGAAATTAGTCTCCAATGTCTAACACTGAATCACACAATACCTTCTAGGACACTATATTTCTCGAGGACGTTTTCATTGAAGGAGTTGTACCTCCTTATAATTCTCCCCTCACTAATCCTTTAGTACCAATATTGGTTTGGGTAGCACCTGTACCTACCATGTTTTTGACTGTACCTACATCTACCATTCCCCCAATGACTAATGGGTCATGGGATTTTATGAAAAACTTTAGTACACCCTCACTTCCCCCACCAATAGTTACTAATACACAACTAATTGGTTACCCCGCTATCCAAACTATGCCAAATCTAAGAATCTTAGTTACACCAACTATGAGTGGAACCCAGTACATGAGAGTTTCTACCCCTTTTCTGTCTGCTCCTAGACCTTTAGCTATCACTCTAAATGGCACTATAGAATGGGTACATTTATTAATCCCTTTGGTTGGAATCCTCTATTACGTCCAAACCCCCAGTCTCAAATGCCATGTGGAAATGTTCCCAACATGCACATACTGGTAAGGGGCATTACCATACCCCCTCTACCTATAGGTCAACCTAGATCATCCTTAATAGACATAAATCTTCCAAGTGGACACACCCCAGTTTTAGTCATGTGCCTATGGCCAACTACATGGCTAGTGGGATCCCTTAACCTAGTCTTGCTCAATCCATTTGGGCACCCCCTCAACGTCAATTTATTCAAGGGGGTAATTTTTATCCTAGGGAAAATCAACCTTATATCCCCTGGCTTAACATCCCATATGGAAAGCCAACCTATATGAATATTCCACCACTGCAAGGAAACTATTATCTAGAAAACCCTATGTATCATGTTCGTAATAATATGATGGGAGGACCCCAAGGTCCTTCAAGTCATTCTTCATCACCTTGGTCATACGTGAGGAAACCAAACACTTTTCCTCTTTTGGAAACACTTGATATTATCGATTTGTATAAACTGACTAATAACCCCATCTACCATAACTTACAATGGCCCCCAATCCCACATGAAATACCTGCCGACATCCAAAAGTCTGAAGGAAAACAAGGGGATGATTCATGTACACATGTCACCACCTACCATCTATGGTGCATATCAAACTCCATGGTGGATGACAGTATCTGGCTCTGGCTCTTCTCTCGCACCCTTACTGGAAATGCCGCCATGTGGTACATTGAGTTACCATGCAGTTCAATTAATACCTTGGCGCCCTGGTAATGGAATTTTTAAAGCACTTTTAGCTACCTATCCACGACGAAACTAGGACAAAACTTTTTACTAACTTTCACCAAGACACCTCCACCCACATCTCCAATCACATTCATGAATGGAGATGTAGGCAGAGGCTAGTTAAGGCCCCCATTTTGAACTACATATTGGTGTATTGGTTCTACAAATCTCTTCTGCCCCAAATTTCGAAGGATGTTTCCTTAGGTGGTGTGGTCAATGAATACCAATATTCATTGTGCCCAAAAATTAGATTTGATTTATTCCCATTCAGGCACACTATATGACATAATCCCCAATTCCCCCCAAACTTCCAATTATCCCGCTACTTAGCAACCTAGTGTGCAAGCTAAAATTCTGGGGCATTACCTCTAGGGCTAATATAAAACAACTTAATGGGCATGATGCCCAGTTGTCCGTCGATACCTCCACTTCTACCCAATCAGATGCTCTTCCAACCATTACTATTAACTCTATTCATTCTACACAAAAACCTAGAGGAAAGAACAATAAGAACAAGAAAAATACGTCTCCTTCTGAAGAGCAGCCCACTACGCAATCCTACCCCAAGCAGAAAGCTACTGTAAAATCTAATAGTGGAAAGGATAAAGTTGTCAAGTTCCCTTGAAAAATCTGTGTGGAAGACCATATGACACACTGATGTCTACGTCTCGAAGAATGCATATATCTTCTTTCTTAAAAGGACACTAACTGGACCCCAACAGTCTTACATAGCCCCTTCCCTGCTCAGTAGCAACAACATCTTATTTCTAACTCACCTCAACCCCAGCATGGCAGCAATAGAATTTCAAACCATCCTTCCCCTCATGAAGGATCGTCAACCATTTACACAAGCATAATGGTTGATCTTCAAATGTGAGCCAAAACTTATGTAGCTCCAGTTACTAATGCTTAGGATGTGTTAGTGTCAGTATTTCCAGCCTTCCTCCAGTGATCAAACATTCTCTTACAAAGTTATTTTGAAGTGTCAAGGTCAAATTTTTCATTTCAAAGAGTTTTCAAGCAAAATTTGGTCACTAGGCATTAGGTCTAGGGTTTTCTTTCACTCCTTCTAAAGTTGTCCAAATGGCGGTCTATGTCATCATTTAGCTGAGTCTATCATCATTCATAGGGTTTTCATTATGATGTCAGTGTCTAATGAGTCATTTTACGTATTGTTCATGCTTCAGTTGCGCCCAGGCAAGGTCATTTCCCTCTCCTAGGGTTTTGAAGCCATTTTCTCTCGGATAGTCAAATCATTGGTAAAACTTGTTTCCTGATGTTCATGCACCTTCCCCTATCCTTCATGTACCTTATCAAACACTTCCCATCCCTTAGATCCGCCAAATTCC
>APFE030977603.1:41257-54748 GCA_000404065.3 Pinus taeda | reverse complement strand
AACCCAAATGAATAATAAACCCAAGGGATTAATACTAAAACCCAAGGGATTATGAACCCAAGGGAATAATATTAAACCCATGGGACTAATATTATAAACTTCACATAGAGTAAAGGCAAATTTCAATACTACAAACACTAAAATAAACATAGTTTATTTTGATGGTGAGACAATTCTTGTCACAATGCGACATTCAAACATGGTTCACCATGTTTGATTATGATTTATATGATAAACCTAAGGGAATAAAATAACCCAAATTTTGATATTATAAACCCAAATGAATAATAAACCAAAGGGAGTAATACTAAAACCCAAAGGGATTATGAACCCGAGCGAACAATATTAAGCCCAAGGGACTAATATTATAAACCGAATATTCATAAACCCAAATATAAATGTTACAAACACTAAAATAAACATGTTTTATTTTCATGGTGAGACAATCTTTGTCAAAATGTGACATTCAAGCATGGGAGTAATATTATAAACCCAACATTGGTAAACCCAAATATAAATACTACAAACACTAAAATAAACATGTTTTATTTTATAATATAAACCCAAGGGAATAATGAACCCAAGGGATTGATATAATAAACCCAAAGGAATAATAAACCCAAGCGATGAACACTAAAACCTCAAGGGATTATGAACCCAAGGAATTATTAATATTAAAAAGTTGAAGAATGAAGAAAACCAATAATTTGATATTATAAACCATCGGGAATTAATAAACCCAAGGGAAAAATACGTTATTAAAGCCTTGCGTTCAAATCCTTCCTATCAGGACTAAAACCCTCTCATTAACCTTTATAAAACCTTCGCTAACCCTTTAGCCGCACATATATAACCTTTTCCTTTTTAAACCTTGGTTACATATATATTTAGTGCATAAACCTTCTATCGGCACTATTTTTCTTAATAAACAATTTACAAAGGAAATATACGCTTACCACACCTTTTCTGCCTTGGTACGGCCTTGGCACGCTTTTCAAGATTTACCTTTTCGCTTATCGCAATCGCGATTCTTTGTGGGTTTTGTTAACAAAGACCTCTATGGCATCCAATATGAAATAATGTAATTTCGGATCTCAAAACTTATTAATTGTGCCACATAACACCATCAGGTCTGCTCCTTTGTATGTCGCATTACTTCTTTGTCGTTGATCTTCTCCCGAAAGATCCAATGATTCACATTGGTTTTGGGTTGACCACACGCACGAGGGTTAACCACCGAATAAAGTGGTTTCGCCACTTCAACTCTCTGCCACGCGTCGTGATATGCATGGAATCGGTTGATCAACACTCAAACCACTTACCATCTAGTCCTCGCCTGAAATACCACCTAAGGTTATCAACCCACCTTTTCTCTGTGTTAACTCCTGTGCTCCTTCACTGTGCAATGACCGTCGATCTATGAGATCGATGGTTCTCACTCTTTGTCATCACGTCATTGATTTATAAGATCCAATGGTTCCCATATATTGAAACCACACTTCTTCATTCGTCCCTTTAAATTGACTTAAATTCATTCTTCAGTGTTTTCTCTGTTTTTTCAGTTTTTCTTTAGGATTTCTTTCTTCAACTATTCTGCTGCTCAATTCTCTCTAAGCCTCAATCCTCTGTGAATTCCCACTTCACTTCCTCTCTAGAGCTCCGTCTGATCCTTCAGCTGGATTCCGCGATCCCTAATGACTCCTCTGAATCCTTCCTATCGGGACTAAAACCCTCTCATTAACCTTTATAAAAGCTTCGCTAATCCTTTAGCCGCACAAAACTTCATGTATAAGTGCTGGGACTTTAGCGTTGGAACCAAGGGCACTAAAGGGTAAAGCTCAAACTATAAACATTTTTAAAAAGCACAAAACTCCATGTATAAGTGCTGGGACTTGAGGGTTGGAACCAGGGGCACTAAAGGGTAAAACTCACACTGTAAGTGTCTTGAGATGAGTGGTCTGGGTTTACAAAAACTTTAAGTTTTTTTAATAGGTTTAAGATCATCAATAGAAATATGTTGTATTGTTTAAAATAAACAATGATTAATAAAATTATAATTTTATAACATTTTTAAAATAACGATAAAATAACCTAAAAGGGTCTTTTATTTATTAAATCATCTTACAATAGCAATATTTTCATGTGTCCTGCCTATGTTGTATAACTCAAACATGAAGCCTTGAAAGAAAAAAACGTGTTAATGATAGTTATTAAGTAGGCATTAATATGCATGCATTGAATCGTCAATAAGTATTGCTTTTAGCGATAACGATGACTTTTACTTTTACTATGAGCATGAATAGAGAAATTGTCATCGTATTTTATTAAAAATAATAATAAATGAAAACGATTATTATACATGTTTAGATTGATAATAAAAAAAGGAGAAAATTCATAAACACAAGAAGGTTCGGAGAAAGAGATGATCTCACATAAACATTTGAATTTTACATACAATGTTTATTTCATAGACTCCCACTCTGTACAGCTATACGTTCCTTGGTTTATCAAGATGCCTCATCTCATTCAATAAATTAACAAAGACTTGAGCACTTTCTAAACTAAAGTCAATTAATAAAAAATATACTGAAACCCTAAATGTTTCATAAAGTGAACCTTTAGAGAAAACCTAAAATGTTTGACAAAGAGACGGTGTCCACCATTGCTAAACAATGACTATGGGTAAAGAAACTTTGATCAATACTTGATAATTCATTGCTGGAAAGAACTATGTAAAAACATAGACCCAGATTTCGCCAAAGTCAAGTGGCTACTATTGTCAACCACTGAAACTCTTTCACAGGAGGGTCACATGGTAACAGTTGACACAGGCATGAGAGGTGGCGACATTTTTAAAGCTTTCAATTTTTCCAGCTCTATGCGAAGATTTCTATTCTCGTCTGTAAGTGCCTCATTATATCTCTTCAGAAGCTCACAGTCCATTTCCATTTTCTTAAGCTTCGTCCTAAAACAAATTCATAACATTTAATTAACCTATAACAGAAATGAGTCAATAAAACTGTCAACACAATAGGATCTCCATCGGATCAAAAGTTTTCCGAACTATAAATTTGCACAACAATTGATTTCCAAGTCATTCTTCATAGTTACAGGCCAAATTATGTAGTTGTTGATTCCAAAATGGAACTTTCCATATCAATTTTGACATGCAAAATACAATGAATCAATAAAGGATTGGAGCTAACCTTGCTTGTCTATTCTAGAACCACACCTCAACTTGTCGATGGTGGAGATTCAACTATAAGGCCAACGAATGCTTTTCCTTCTACGAAAGAAGAAGAAGTTACATAAGCCAAAAGCATGATGAAACACAAACAATAGAGTAGTAACTTGTAAGTGAATACTATGTATAGAAACTTACAGGTTCGGCACCCTATTCTTTCTGAAGCTTTCTTCCAAAACAACACATTGTTCTCTGGACAGTCTAAGCTTCTTCCTAGAATAACCCTCCTCTTCTACATTGCTGAGCACCCTCGACCAAACTCAGTCATTCTCCAACTCCTCGCCATCATCCCGTCTTTGCTTGATCTCTGCATAGCCATTCCTGAGGTTAATCGCCTTGGAATCCACTTTTCATATAGGAGAATTGAAATGGTGAGTGATGTGTAGGAATAATTGAAACTGTTGGTGTTCCTAAGGTAATTGAAATGGATGGTGATGGCAATTCATACATTTCACAACCATTTTTAATCTTTCCACTTCGTCTTAATCATAATAGGTGGCGATTAACAAATGGTATGGTAAATTTTTAATCATTCTTTGTAAAAAATTAATTTAAGTATGCTTTAAACATGTGATTTAGACATGCAAGTAAGTTAGTGGTGTGAATTCTATCCATTGATATAGTGGCAACCATGAGAATATACTGGCATTTTTCAATTTAGGCCATCCGATCAAAAAGATTAATTAAGAAAATGATTAAAGTGCCCAACTCCAATAGGAGGGATGCCTATCGGCGCAATAAAGTTATAATTTAATCTTATATATATAATATTAAAATAAAGCTATAATTTAATTTTTTAATCAAGTTTTTTAGAATTTTAATTTAATCATAGTTCCAAAATCCTGGGCCTGCTTCTTAGTCTTGTGTTCAGTGCACAACGGATTGGTGGTGGTGAGGATTGCTCAGATGAACAAAATAGTGAGGTGGATGCATGGGAGGGCGATGGAATTAGGGGAGAGCACCAGCACCACGTCGCGTTTTCGATTCCCCATGCAATGCAGTCGCACAGTGATGGCTCTGGCATTCTGGTGGAGGGCCTCATAACTTAGTGAGAGGCCACTAGAGGCATCTATTGGGGTGATTAGTAGACTCTAGTACTGTTGTTGATGGTGGGGGAAGATGAAAGTAGTGACGTCCAATTGTTGTGTGGGCAGGGGAATGAGATATTTTTTGGTGTAGTAGATTCCACTGTCCATGTTGTAACCGCTCTTTGCATCCATAATTGATTACTGCTGCTACTTACACTGCCGCCATTAGTTTATAATATATATTCATTCTTGGTGGTCTATTTTTATCTCAGTTATGTTTATTATTGATTTGCCATATTTTTATCTCAATTCAGAATTTGTTCTAAGTCAGGTTTTGGTCTATTTTATTATTATTTTAAATTAATTTTTAAATTTTATTTTATTTAATTTTTATGTTAACTTAAAAATTATAATTTTGTTAATTTCCTTAACTATATTTGCCCTCGTTGTCACAGGTTTCTTTTTTTCTATTTTTATATAACACCACGGTCCATTTTCTATTGCTACAATGAGAAGGAGATAGAGACTTACCAATGTTAACAACTAAAACAAAAAGCGTAGGCTGTTCAATCCCTCGAGCACGATTTTGCACATGTTTTTCAAAGATCTTTAAAAGCTTAATAAAAATGTAAAAATCTATAAAGAACCCCTAAAAAAGCATCATTTAACAAATTTATACAATCAATCTGAAACCCTAGATGTTGAAAACCCTGAGTTAGAAATATGTAAAATAAAAAACATGAACATGTAGGCCTACCAAAAGAAAACCCTAAAAAAGGGCATTAGGGAAAGCCCATTACAGGCAATATATTAACAATGCGAGTTTAAAAAACCCTAGCTTAGGAGCATTAAGAAAAAATTCTTGAAGGCCCATCATTGAAACCCTGAAGGGACAAATTATAGGGCAAAACCCTGGACAAAGCACGAGAGGGACCCCGACGGCTGTGCAACCAACAAAAACAGAAACCTTAATGCATCAACTGACAAGAACAACTCCCTCGACCGCAAAGAAGGAAACCAATGAGCATAACAAGACCATAGGGCACAAGAAAAAACACCACCCACCATTGAATGAACCATGAACTAGCACCACTGAGTCACATTGTTGGGACAGGGTCCCTGCGGTCAAGCTTGGTCAAATTTTGGGTAAATTTGAATATATTTTTGAAAGAATGTAAAGTCTCCGCGAAATGTGGAAGCGGAGCATGAAGCTAGTAGGAGTCAAAGGGGCTTTAGTCTCTTAGGTGGATAGGTGATAGGAGGCTTGTTAGACCCACCCATGGTCCGTGGACCATGGTAATGTAAGTGAAATGCTATATATAAATGAGTCATAACGCGTCTAAGAGATAATTAAGATTGAAGATAGTGTTTTGGATAAGGAGTTAAGGCGGGAAAGGTCTGTTTCCTGTACTTAGGCGAAAGGGGAAGGCTCCTGCAGCTGAGTGCATGGAGACCTTGGTAAGTGTACAGGCTCAGTACGCAGGCCCCTGCAGCTGAGTGCGTAGGGAAAAAAAGTCTTTAATTGAACGATTATACTTAATAAAGATAGTTTTGAGCCAATTCTAATGCATCTGAGTCTTCTTTATTACTTCTACTAGTTTTTGTATCTTCGCTCTGTGTTATAATTTATATGAATTAATGCTTATTTACAGTGCAAAATTAGTAGATCTGTAATACCTATGCATGTTAAGAACAATTAAGAACCTTCGCGAAGATCTGGAAGTTGTTTAAGTACATTTATAATAGTTGTCTGTTTAGAAGGGTTAAGGGTGCGCGAAAGTAGATCTAAGCCATAAGGACTGCAAGAACCTATCACACAGACCTCTGGATGCAGAAACTTGGTTATGTCATCCCCCAATATTGCTTTGGGTGAGACTGCAGCCTTCGCTACGTAGCGTGTTATTGAAAGGGCCAACAGTTAGGGTTTTGTTGGTTGGCGTAGAAAATGCTAAACCTAGGTCAAGCCCCATCAAGCTAACACACATAAAAAAAGACATCATGGAAAGAGGGCAAGGGGAGGCACAAAATAGGAGCGAGGGAAGCTAGGGTTCGTTGCCTCACCCCTAAGTCTATGTACACCAATCCACTTGCTATCAATATCAAATTCAAAGTAGGTTTTTTGCTTCGAATGCCCAAATAATTTCAACCTTATCCATCGAATTAAATTAAAATGCTTTCAACAATGTCTAAGGTTGACCTACCTTATCCACAGACAATCTTTTGCACACTTTGTTTCTTCAATTTCATATATCCTATAACTACTAGCTCAAAACATACACAAAATGAAGAGATGCATTTTCATGGCATAGACACATTAATAAGTTCATCATTTTGCTTATTAATCAATGTGAACTTAAATGGTTTCTATTTATTTTTGTTATTGTTTGTTTTTTTGTGATATTCTAAGCAATAATTTTTTTTTCCCTTCTTCTTTAGTTGTGAACTACTTTTGGCTTTCAAAGAAGGGGCATATTAATATTTAAATAAATATTGGAAGACTCCAGCCATATCAATGTTTAAATAAATAGTAGAACTCTAGATTTTCACAGAGGCTCAAGTTCAAGTGTAAATTTGCAAATAATCCCTCTTATTTGTAAATTTTAACAGTTATTTACATGTCAATTTATTAGTCAAAAATAGTAAATTAGACTACAGAGTTTTTTCCTTTTGAGTTTTGAAGAAGCATGCATTCATAAAGTAGGTAGCTATGATGTGATGGATCGCTATGAGGAAGTAAGTTAATGAATACAATAACTCTGACTATTCAATTAATTAGCAAAAGTCACTTTTCTAGTTTAGATCAATATATTTGAATTATCAACAGTTGGGATGGGAATGTTAAATATAACCCAACCTACTTTGCCTTTGTCTAGTTCATCATTCAACCAACCATGGAAATACCCAACCTACTATGTCATTGTCTAACCCACCATTCAACTCCTAAACTTATGCCGATTGCAAATTCTGGGAGTATCCCAGAATATGGCTGTCAAGAAAGAGGTCAAACATTTTACCTCTTTCCTAACCATCAAATTCTAAGATATTCCCATAAACTGCAATTAACATAAATATGTCCCCATTCAATCAACCATGGAAACACCTTGATTAATGATTTTATTAAATTAAACTTTTGTTAATCAATGAAAGTATTGAATTATATTTCACGGTGTGAAATACTTTCCTAGAAAGCATAATTTTATAATACTATTGATCAACGTGTTTAAAAGATTAAGATTCCCCCAATGTGGGTTTTATCGTAGATGGGATGAGAGGGTTGGAGGTTGTGCCTGCCACCTCCCATATGTTGTGTGCATTTAAAGTACGGAGGGGCGCGACAAGAACCCGATCATAGTCACATGCAAGTATACAGTTGGTGTCTTTAATTGGCCATTATAATGGAGGTTTTGGTTTTTGTAGATACATGTGGGAGTGGAGGTGAGGGATGACCCTCATTCTCCCTTTTCTAGTTCTTTGTTTTATGTATGGAGAGATGTCCTATGGAGAGCATGATATTGGTTTTCTGGTTTAGGAATTCATCGCAATGGAATTACAATAGTGCTGGAGACTGCTCTCAATTGCTAAGGCTCATGCTGAGTACTACGTTCGTAACGGTGATATCTATGTTCTTTTGTGTTAATTATCAGTTCTTGGTCTTAAGTTCTCTGTGCAGAGGGTCTTTCAAAAACTTGTGGATACTTTGTCAGTTTTTTAGTTAATTTCTCAAATGAGTATCAATTTTGATGGGAAATTCTTGTACTCTTGGGTATTTTCTTTCAGAGTTTGAGTCCTTGGGGTGCCCTCAGTCTTAAAGTCTTTATTGTTTTGAGGTTGCATAAGTTTTTTTTGGGTGAATAAGAGGAAATTTCAGTCTAAAAGTGCCAACAAAATCTTCACGTAATTTCCATGTCATAATATTTATAACTAATCAAAATGTTTTAAATTTAAAAGGAGGTATTGTAGGTTTTAACCCCGTACAGAAATTACCTGCATACGAATTCTAAAACACTGAAAAATAAAAAATGTGAGAGCATAACACATAAAACACATATACACAGAGATTTTCCCACTGGATCCCAAAACCGGGACTACCAACTTGATTTTTCATTATGTTCCTTTCAATGTTATAATACATATTTATACATACGGAAGCATCCAATACCATGGATCGAAAAACCATTGTATCCAATACCATGGACCGAAAACCATCGCGTCCAATACCATGGACTGAAAAACCATCGCGTCCAAAAAACATGTGCACAACATCATGCAAAAAACCATAGGTGGGTCCGCCCAACCTAACATAGGGTCCAAAATCAAAATTTTTTGGGGCATTGCCTCAAACCCCATAAAGTGGGGTTACGGGTACCCCTCAAACCCCCTGTTAACTATGTGGAAAGAATATAACACAACCCAATAGGTACATGTAAATATTTAGGAGGGAAAAGAAGAAAAACTACTTTTTTTTAATTGTATTTAGGCTTATTTTCTTATAAGTTCAATCAAATTTCAAGTGTAGACACTGGTTGGATGCAGAATGAAGTTATGCCTCTAACGAGTACCCATTATGCATTCTTTTGAGAAGACCAATGTTGCTAAAAATTGAAGATACATTAAAAAAACATGTTCAACACATTTTTTTAATGTATCTTCATTTTTTAGCAATGTGGGTCTTCTCAAAAGGATGCATAATGGGTACTCGTTGGATGTAGAACATGTTTTTTTAATGTATCTTCAATTTTTAGCAACATGGGTCTTCTCAAAGGTATGCATTATGGGTACTCGTTGGACATAGAATTTAATTCTACTTCCAACAAGTGTCTATACTTGAAAATTGAGTGAACCTATAAGGAGATAAGGTCAAAATACAATTAAAAAAAATAGTTTTTTCTTTTCCCTCCAAAATTCATAACTCTTATTTTATTATTTTTCCTTAAGAGGCCACTTTTAGGTTGAAATTTCCTCTAATGATACATCAACATTGTGCTAAGTTATCTTGGAGCTAGTTGTGTGGCTTTGTTTGTGTATGGTCTATAGGGTCTCGAGTTCTTTCTAGGAATTTTTGGTTCTGGTGTTATTTTTGGGCACATTTGGGTCATGTTTCATGGTGCTAGGTCATGCATTGTCTTTCAAGGGTGGTGAGTCTTTCCTTGCACGACATGTGAATTTGGAAGATTTTAAACCATTTGTTTCTAGAATAGGTGATGACTTAGTAGGTTTATGGGCAGATTGTTGAGTCAGTGTGTCCAGTATTTTCTCTTTTTATTTTGCAAGTCATGAGACTTTCAGTGGCTACCATAAGTGTTCCTTCTATGTGGTATCGATGCCTCCTAGGAAGAAAATGAATTGCAGACAATGAAGAAGTGGTAATGTCTCTCCAGGGCAATGGAGGGTCAGACGCTTCGCCTATGATTATGTTGCTACCTTCTTTAATGTTGTTCCACCAGAGTTGTGAAAGGAAATCTGAAAGTGAGAGACCCAAGATGGGATGGATCGTCATTGGGACTCAAATTCTTAGCTACTTGATGAAGGTTCGAAGTGGGCTCCTAAAAATAGGGGCAGGAAAATACAATTATTGGGCTCATTAGCTTTGCACCAAAAAATGCTTACCTTGCTTTGATTGGTCCTCAAATAAAAGCAGGTGGAGAATTATAATGTATTCTCCTCCCTATATGACATTAAAAGAATGATTTGAAATTAAGGTTTTTCTTGGATAATCTTGATTCCCATTTGGCTCGTGTAGAGGGCTACAAAGTCAGCGATTCTAATAGTGGAGATCTTACGAACCCCTCAGGTTCAAGTGCTAATGCGTTGGCAACAATTTCTTCTTCTAAGCAGGATTAGTGTTGGAGAGCATTCTTATTCTTGTTGTTCTTTTGGAGGGTCTCAAGTCTAATTAGTAAGGTATGGTTTCTTGATTCTGTAACTTGTCTCTTAGTTGTCTCGACGTTAAGTTTATCTAAAACTTCTTGGATGTCGTGGGATTTTTGGTCCCTCATGGAAAAAATTTTGGTCCAAATGCTTGGTCATGTTAAATATCTTGGTTATGGCAATTATCTCGGTGCCTATCTAGTGGGTATTTTGCATATGCAAATACAATTTGGCATAGTACTTGCCGAACTCATGAATTGGTTGGTCTTTTATGCAAAGGGTTTTTGTCATGCAAAAATTTGTTACTGCTTGTGAATTTTTCCATAAGAGGCATTCTTGGTTTCCTTTAGTTTAGCGTGGCCTGGATTATTATTGGAAATCTTTCTCTCTTTTGTTTACTAAGACAAGTACTTGGAGTGAAGAGATATGATTTGTATGATGGGTTATGCTTTGTATATTGGGTTATACTTGGAATGAAGCATTATTCTTTGTATGCCATATACTTTGGAGTGAAAGCGTTATGTTGGGTTCTTTCTTTTTTGATGAATGGGACTTGTTGTTGAATGAGCTATGCTCTTGGATGTGATAACAGGTTGGTTTGTATGCTTTGCACTATGTTTTATGGAATGGGCTTTGTAATGGGGATCTAATGGGCATTTTTGAGTGTGAGTTACAATCTTGGGCGAATTGCAGAGTAAAATGAACCCCAAGAAGACATGTATGAAGAACCATGTAATCTTGTTTTGCTAAAGTAATATAATTGTTTCAATTCAAAAAAGAAAAAGATTAATAATTTTATTATTTTTAAAATTAATATATTAATTTTACATATTTTGCATGTGAACATATTATTTACGAAATTTATAATAATAATGATAAAAAAAATGTAATAGATATATTTTATTTTATATGTTTAAAAATTAAAATTAAAAGATATTTTAAATTTATTAGTCAATTTGGTATATTTTACTTATTCATTTTACTAATTTTAAATAAAATAAATAAATTATAAAATAATTTCATGTATTTATATATTAAAATTAAATTAAAAAATTATAATATATTCTTCCATTTTATTTTAATAAATATAAACTTAATTTATTATATTTTATTATTTTAATAAACTTAAAATTTGTAATTTGTATATAGTAGATGTTAATCATCATCATCTTATATATATTAAAAAGTATTAAACAAAATTTTTAATTAATATATGATATTTTAAAATATTAAAATAACAATGTGTTAAAATATAAAAATAAAAATAATTCTATTTTTCATAAATATGAATTTAATTTGCATATTTATCAATCATATAAATATATTTTAATTTTTAATTTATAAAATATTTACTAAAATTAAATATTAAAAAAATGGTTATGGTGATGATAATGGTCAACGTCCACTGAGACCAAACTTTGGTCTATCGGACCTAAAGAAACAAATTCTTTAGTTTGATTTAAGATTTTATTCATATGCTCAAAAAACTTGGAGAGAAACCTCCCGATGTCACTATAATTTTGATGTCGTAAAAGGCTAAGAAGGTCATTATTGCAACAAAGATTATGACATTGAGATCTAATGTGGTTGTACGCGGGGCACTCTAAGAGGAAGTGATTTTCATCCTCGATGTTCATATTCTCATAGAGATGGCACATCCTTTCCACCCATGGTGTTTTAGGAACTGCCCAACGACCCATTTCACTATGGAGCTCATGAGAGTTCGTTCTAATCTTGGCTATATTAATTTTCTTCTGTGAGCTAGTTAAAACACAGAGATACTTTTGATCTTCTAGGGTGGAGTTGATGATCTCCTTATAATATCTTAATTTTCTTTTAGCTATTAAATATTTCTCACACCACATTTTTTCTTTGAACTTAGAAGTAACAATATTTTTAATTTTATTAATGTTTTGCAATGCAACATTCTCATTGATCTCCCAATGGTTTAACTAGGCCCTGGTGTCTTTATACCAACCTCGTTTGAGCCTTAGGTGGTTTTGGCTGGAATTTAAAGCTAGCTTAGGAAGTCTAAGGTCTCCTACGTTATTGAGTTTGTGGTTGTACAACAGAACCCTAGTCATAGCTAGGCTCTTGATAGGGGAAAGACCCACTTCTATAAGCAAAATAGGATAGGGTGTATTGCTTTTAATTTTGACATTATACGTTATAAAACGCTTCCGGATTTGCTCAATATTTCTCCAAGATTCTCTAGAGATGCTGCAACCCCAAACCTCACATCCATATAAGATAACATGAGTGACTAAAGTTTCAAAGAGAAGCTTCTTTCTATCCCACATTACGAGGTTTGTCATTCTACAATTATTTTCAAGACCAAAATAAGCTTTCCACCCCCCATTAATCATTTTCTCAATGCGATAGTTCTAGTTGAGCTTGTGATGAATATCAACCCCTAGGTACTTGTAAGAAGACACTTCCTCCAAGTTACTATTGCCATACATAAAATTAGCATAAGTGTCATTCTTGGATTTGATAATCATAACTTTTGTTTTGTCAGTGGTAATAGTCATACCCATGGTAGAGCATAAATCCTTAAGAATTTTAAGTTGCTTATCAAAATCATATGGGCACCTTGCGAAAAGAACAATATCATCAGCATAGAGAAGAAGGATGATGACTATCCCAGCTAAGATCTTGCCACCACAACCTGCTTCCTCTAAACAACCTTCTAGCTTGTCGATGTAAATTCCAAATAGGGTAGGGGAGAGGGGGCAACCTTGTTTAACTCTGATATTACACTTAATATCTTTCAACCACCCCTCATTGCTCTTTAACTTGGCAATTACATTATTGTATAACCTTATAGTGACATCTCTCAACTCGAAAGGAAACTTTAGCTCTTCTAATCTATTCCATAGGTTGTTTCTAGGAACCGTATCGAAAGCCTTTCTAAAGTCCACAAAGCAACAAAAAAGATTGGATTTATCATTGCAACATTCCTCCACAATGATCCTAAGTGTATCGAGGTGGTCTGTTGTTGAGTGCTTCCTTCTAAAACCTGCTTGGTCTTTAGCCCGCTTACCTTCACTTTCAAGCCATATGCTCAACTTCTTTTCCAAAATAATACCATATAACTGGGCTAAGATGGGGTTGATCATAATTGTCCGATAATTAGAGGGGTTATTTGTATCCCCACTTTTAAAAATAGGGATAATGAGGCTCTGAGTCCATGGTTTAGGGAACCCTTACTTGATTGCTTGATTGAAAAGCTTGTGAATGTGGGGGATGAGGACAAGACCTCCAATTTTTAAGATTCCTCCTGATATCCTTCAATGCCCTGGTAATATTCCATAAATTTATATTTATTAAATTAATTTAATGTAAAATTAT
>APFE030977603.1:0-36606 GCA_000404065.3 Pinus taeda | reverse complement strand
TAAATAAGATTTAAAATAATAAGTATTGTAATAATAAAAGAACTAAGGAGAAAGAATAAATTAATAGAGAAATAAGTTGGAGGGGAGCAAGGATAATAATTTTTTTTGGATGAGATAAGATTAAATTAAGGGACCAAAAATAAATATATATAAATAAAAATCAATAGGAAAGAAACAAAATTAATGAGAAAGGTGATGGATAATAGGCTTTCAGGATTGGATTAATTTGAATTCATTTTTTTATTGAAATTATTTGGGTGCTTCTCGATTTCAAGAGCTTCCCTGATTATTCGAGAGTTGTGAAAAGGAGCAAGGGCTAAGATTTTGGTTTGATCAAAGAAAACAAGGTGTTTTGAATTAAAATAATGTTAAAAAATAGTTGACTTTGATAAACGAAGATGGTTGGTGCCATCTATATATTCCTTCAAGTGAGTTTTAAAGGAATGACCAGTATGACCAATATAAGACTTCCCTCATGAGCAGGGAATTTGGTAAACCCATGTACATAACATGGGGTCATAATTATCTCCGGTAGACTAAAACATCTTACTTTAGAGTTTTATGAGGTTTAATGGTAGTTTTAATTTTCCTTTTTTATAAGATTTTAGAAATGAGGTCAGTAGTACCTTTAATATAGGGAAGAGAGACCTGAGATTGGGGAGGAGAGGGGCAATAAATGGGATTTGGGATTAGAAACATCATGAAAGGATTTACGAATTTGAGATGAGGTGTAGCCATTAGCTCTAAAAGCATGGAAAAGTTGAGCTTTTTATGAAGGAAGGAATTGAGTAGCAGTGATTATTAGGGATCTAGAGATGAGAATTTTGAGAACACTTGATTTTTGAGATGCATGATTATGAGACTAGGAATGGAGATACCAATCAATGTGGGTATTTTTCCATTAGACTTGATGGGTTTGGGAGCCATTAGATTTCCAGGAAACTAGGACATCGAGGAAGGGGATGGATTTGTAAGATTCTATCTCCGTGGTGAATTGAATATGAGGGGAATTAATATGAGAGTGAAAGCCATCAAGCGCAATCCTCCCATGTTTCCAAATGAAAAAGGTGTCATCGAAAAACTGAAACCAACACTTTGGTTTTTTATGCTAAGAGTTAAGAGGTTGGTGCTTCAAACTATATTTTGGGCATGGAAATTAAACAAGATTGGGAAAATAGGAAGTTGTGATTAAACCAAAGGAAGTATTTCAAGACAATATTGCAGAGGTTTAATATGCAAGATAGCAAACCAGTGAAGGTTTCTATTCCTGTAGGTGTAAATTTATTTGTTGAACAGTGTCCCAAGACATAGGAAAAGGAAGAGGACATGTCCCATGTTCCATATGTGAGTGTAGTTAGTAGCCTGATGTATGCAATGGTCTGTATTAGGCCATACATTGCACATGTAGTGGGAGTAATGAGAAAGTTTATGTCAAAACCAAGGAAGGAGAATTGGATAGTAGTGAAGCGTTTTTTCAAGCATTTTCATGGCATTAGTGATTATGGTTTGTGCTACCATAATCATGCATGCATGGATTTTTTTATGAAGACTTGGCTGGAGATTTAGATCAGAGAAGATCTACAAGTGGGTATGTGTTTAACCTATTTGGAGGAGTAGTGAGAACTTAGATGAGCACGAGATTATCTGTTGTGGTACTTTCAACTACAAAGTTTGGATACATGGCAGTCACTCATGCAAACAAGGAATTCGTTTGGTCTCATAGATTGTATTCAAGTATGGGGTTGGTACAATGAGCTATAATAAGACAGACTATGATAGCCAAAGTACAATCTACTTGGCAAAGAACCCTGCTTCTCATTCAAAGGTAAAGGACATTAATGTTCAATATCACTCTGTGAGGGATATGGTTGAAGATAAAAAGGTGTTGTTGGTAAAGGTGGACGCTTTGAAGAATGTTGTAGATGCATTGAAGAAGTCTGTGAGTAATGACAAGTTTTCTTGGTGTAGAGAAACAATAGGTGCTGCAGGGATGTACCAATGGCTATGCACTCCTACGAGCCCCCATGAGGAGAGAAAAAAACAAGTGGGAGAATCATATGATAATTGTACATCTTGTAAAATCATCTTCATTTATAAGATATGAGTGCAACAAGAAGTTGTTGTTATGCATTCTGCATCAACGTGGATAGAGAATCTTTTAGGTTTTAAACCCATACAGAAATTACCTACATACGAATTCTAAAACACACAAAATACACAATGTGAGAGCATAACACATAAAACACATATACACATAGATTTTCCGCTGGATTCCAAAACTGGGACTACGGGCTTGATTTTTCATTATGTTCCTTTCAATGTTACAATACATATATATACATGCCGAAGCATCCAATACCATGGACCGAAAACCATCACTCCCAAAACCATGTGCGAAAAACCATGCAAAAAACCATAGGTAGGTCCGCTCGCCTAATATATGGTCCAAAAAAGTTTCCTTGGGGCGCTGCCTCAGATCCCGTAGAGGGGGGTTAACTGCCCCCTCAAACCCCTCGTACAGGGGGGGTTGCTGCCACCCCTGTGAACCCCCCTGATGCGCAATGAGTGCAACGAAGGGGGGGCTTTGCCCCCCCTCTAACCCCCCGAAACTAGGTAGGCTAGTGATGGAAAGAATATAACACAATCTAACAAATTTAAAGCTTGCTTCTTGCTCAATCACGAAACAAGACATTTACCAACGAAGAAAGAACCATTAGTTCTCTTTTTGTCATTGACATCAATTTCCCAATTAACATCAGTAAAAACAGTGAGTGAAAAATATTTACCTCTAGGGTATCAAAGTACATCGTTCATTATGACTCTTAAATATCTAAGAATCATCTTTGTTGCTACAAGATGATTTTTCTAGGGATTGCTTGAAACATTCCAATAATACCAACTTCCTACATGATGTTTGGCCTGAGGCTGTTAAATATAGGAGGATTCCAATAATAGATCTCTATAAAGTCTTATCCACCTTTGGTGGCTCATCAATCTTATAGAGTTTGCATCCAGTAACCATTGAAGTGCTTACCAACAAACATTCCTCCATGCCAAACTTCTTCAAAATTTTCTTTAGATATTATTTTTTGAGATAATAATTCCTTTGGAATACTGTGCAATCTGTAAACCAAGGAATAATAAAGTTCTCCAAGCATAAACATCTCAAATTTGGCCTTCATATCAGTTGTAAACTAGAAAGTTAGTTTATCTGAACCACTGGAAAAAAAAACATCATCATCATAGACAACCACCACTAACAATTTTCTATCATTAGATTTCACATAGAGACTATTGTCAGTTGCGCCTCTTTTAAATCCACACTTAAGAAAATAATTGTCTAGCTTAGAATACCAAGCCCATACAAAGTCATTTTTTAGATTGAAAACATAATCAGGATTATCTGATAGTTGAAAACCATCAGGTTTCTCAAATGTAAACTTCTTCTTGCAATTCTCCATTCAAGAAAGAAGATTTGACATCCATCTGAGATATCTTGAATTTCTTGAAACTAGAAAAATCCAAGAACATACAAATTTCCTCTAATCGAAGAACAAGATAAAAAGTTTCATCAAATTCCAAACCTTCAATTTGTGCATAGCCTTTGTAAACTAACCTTGATTTCTCACTACTTCACCTGGTTCATTCAATTTTTTACTAAAGACCTACTTCATGCCAATTACATTCTTGTTTGATGGTCTTGGAACAAACTCCCATGTTTTATTTTTATCAATCTGATCAAGCTCTCCAGAAATGGTTTTTAACCAATTATCATCTTGGTTGGCCCAAGAAAAATCCTTTGGTTCCATCATAGATAATAGAGTTAGATGTGCTTTAGTAGGGGGATTCAACAACTTTCTTCTTGTTTGTACACCTATATTCTAGTCACCAACAATTTGGTTAGCTAGGTGGTGGTTTTGCACATACCTTGCAAGATTTTTGGAGAGTGGACTTAGGGGTTTTTCAATATATTCATCTAAAAATGGCTCATCATCTTTCCCACCATTATTGACTGGATCATTGTAGTTGATATTTACTAGCTGATAGACTTTAGATTCATTGTGCTCATCAACTTTAACATCAATGCAATCAAGTATAGCCTTTGAAAGCTTTATCATAGTAATTGCCTATTTATACCTTCCTTATTAGCTGGATCACTTTCACAATTAGACAACTAAGTTGTGGTTGTCGAAGAGAGGAATTATTAGAACAACCCTGTTAATTTACTATGGCTAGACGCATCAAAGATGGATAGAAGGATACTCCTCTGACATGCTATAATTAATTGACTTGCCTAAATAGAAATGTGACTTTAAGACTTGGTTGGATCCACCCCTCAAAACCTTTAAAAACGAAGGTTTGATACAGTAAAAACCACATTCCATAAGCTTTGACTTTTCAATTTATGCACCCAACCCCAAGCCGAAGGGAAAATTACATATAATAAATTCAACTTAGTAAAATGAAAATTCGAGACCCCTATGGATGGACAATCTCAGACCCCTCTGAACATAAGGTTTCCTTTTAGACAATAGGTGTTTATGGTAGAAGGTTTTTCATTCCCTGACTTGAGGATTCAAACACCCTACCAAAGGCTATGAAAATAAGGAAAGGAATGAATCAAGTTGACTCACAAAAAATGCAAGTTTTGGAACCCCATAATACCCTTTCAGGCCTCGTACAAACACAACTTTTCTTTATCAAGTGCCCATTTCATAATGTTTTTTTAGCCACTGGACTAACTCCAAAGCATGGTTGCATGGCTCGTCATCTTTCCCATCATTGCTGACTAGATAATTGGAGTTGATATTTACTGACTGATAGACTTTAGATTCAATGTTCTCATCAACTTTAACATCAATGCAATCAACTATCCTCTTTGTATTCTTGTTATAACATCTATAGCCCTTTTTATTTTGAGAACATCCAAGAAAAATACCTTCATCAACTCTTGCATAAAACTTACCAAGATTGTCATCATTCCTTATATCATCTATAACACTTGTTAGTTTGAGAATATCCAATAAAAAACCTTCATCAAAATTACCAAGATTGTCATTGTTCCTTTTGATATAACACCTGCTTTTGAACAATTTGAAATGTTTGACTATAGCATGTTTGCCATACCAAATATCATATGGGGTTTTATCATTGTTTGGTATGAAGTTTTCTTTGTTGAGAATCACCATTGTTGTGTGAATAACTTCAACCGAAAATCTCTATTGAATATTTATTTCCCCCATCATAGCTCTAGCCAATTGTTGAATTGATTTGTGGGTTATATTTGCTAGAACATTTTGCTATGGAGTCTCTGTTATGGTAACCTACCTTTTGATGCAATGTTTCTTACAAAAGTCACCAAACTCTTCCGAAGTAAAATCACCTCCATTATCATACCTTATGCACTTGATTTTATAGTATGTCTTATTTTCATCCATGGCATTAAAGTCCTTAAACTTCTCAAGGCCTCTGATTTTTCTCTTAAAAGTGCCACACAAATCATTTTGGTGAAATCATCAATGATAAGCATGAAATACAATTTACTTATGGGTGTTTAAATTCTTGAATGACCACATAAGTCCATATGTACTAATTGAAATGGTATGGTTGATGAGTTCTCCTTGGACTTGAATGGTACTCAAACTAGCTTACCAATATGACAAGACTTGCAAATAGTATTTTCACGCTTTGAAATTTTTGGTAGTTATCTAACAAAATTTTTCATGCCTAACTTGGTAATCATATCAAAATTCAGATGTTCAAGTCTTCTATGCCACATCCAACTCTAATCAATTTTTGAAAAACAACACCTCTTTGTCTTCTATTTTAGGACATAGACATTATCATATATTATTATAGCTTCAACTAGTATTTCTCTAGTGTCTATATATTTGATTTGACAATTTTTATCTTTGAACAACACATCATAGCCTTAATCACACATCTAAGACACACTAAGTAAATTATGATTCATCCCATAAAAGGAAACACATTATTGTCTTTAGCTTTGCCATTATCTATATTTTCAACTCCTTTACCAACAATCTTACTAGTTGCAATATTTCCAAAGGTCACATGACCTTTCTCAACTAGTTTGCATGAAAACAACTTACTTTTATCTCCTGTCATGTGCCTGGAACAACCACTCAACATGCCAATGGATTCCTTCATTATGAGCATATAAAACAACATTGTAATTCTTTGTACTTTATTTTTCCTTCTAGACATTAGATTCCTAGCTTGTTTGTTTCATAATTGGATTAGGACTTTTATTTCTAAGTCTGCAATCAATTTCTCTATGGCCAAAATTATGATAGACATAACATTGAATAAAATTGTTAAAAGGAGAGATTTTTTTTTTTTGCATCTGGGTCTACTCATCCATTGCTTAACATATTAATTATTTGGCTGATAAATTCTTCTTTGTGGACTCAATTGTCTGTATGATAAATTCACCCTACAATTTTCTATCTTGTACCCATAATTTGTACAAGTAAAACAATAGCCTAGAAAAATTCCTTCATAAATTTGATAAAATTGATTTATGAAGATTTAATCAGTTTCATTGTTTGGGTTTTGTTTAATAAAATTCCTCCTATTGTTTTGCAACACTTGATTTTCCTTTGATTGTATATTAGACTGCGTGGTCCCTTTTTCTCTCAATTGTTGCATCACATCTCCTTTTCTTGTTGTATTCTCTCCAATTTTGGCTACATGCACAAAATTAATTACTTTCTTTGCCTTCAAATCAATTGTTGAGATTGACTTCGCTTCAAATCTAAGACCTGCCTTGTTATTTGAGACCCTTTGAGCATCAAGGATCTATTTCAAGATTTCATCCCCTTTTACAAATTTTGCATTGAAGCTCAACTGAATTTTAGCTTTTACACGATCTTTTCTTAGAGAAACAATCTCTCATTCAAGCCTTTCACAAGTTTAACTTTTCTCACCAAGTTGTTGATTTAATATTTCTTGAATATTATCATTGTCTTTAATTTTAGGAGCAAAATTTCAATGGCTTCCTCTTTTTCCTTACTCAACAATTCATTCTAAGCTATTATTTTTATTTCTCTACCTTTGTGTATGATCAATAGCACTACCATCTCTCCTTCTAATCGACTTCAAACTCTTATTCATCAGAATTAATAAATTCTACTTCTAGTTTATTGTTGTAGTGGTTACAACCACCCTCCAAAAATTTTCCTATGCTTCGTTTTGGATCCTCCCTCCTAAATCAAAGTAGCTCATCTCACACTGACCCAGGTACTTGTGATTTGATTGAGTTTTATCTTTTACATTATCACTTGTGTTTTATAACTTGGTTTAATACCTAACCCACAAGCCAGTCTCTTGACTTGGTTTCAACCTGATTCCAGGCTTGACTTAGTGAACTGCATAATCCTTGAGGGCAACCAACCTTGCTCTCAAGAATTGCATAGTCCAAGTTGACAGTGAGCATTCTGTAGGTTTTAACCCTGTATAGAAATTACCGGCATACGAATTCTAAAACACAGAAAATAAACAATGCGAGAGCATAACACATGTTAGTGTTAGTGTTTCACACTTCCATCGGTGATCAAATTGCTCTTTTGCATGCATATTAGGTGTCTCATTTGATCAGCTGCATTCCATTAGGTCATGGATCAGTTGATGGTAGTGGTTTCATTTCAGTGTCCCTCATGTCATATACCTACTGGCTTATTCAAACCTCTTTTTAGTCATTTATAGTCATTTCAGTTCATTTCATTCAGTTTTAGGGTTTAGTTTCACTAGGTCGTAGGGTTTGTTATCATGGTCATCCAAAATTGAATAAGAGGTCAGCAGGCACATGATCAGGATAAAAAGGTTCATAAAATCATAAATTTACTTCTGATATGCTCAATAAATCTTTTTTACCTCAAAACTCTGTTTTGAGGTGAAAACAGAGTTTTTTCCACTTTTGTAAAAATTTCATGTAGTTTAATTGTTTTTATATGTAATAAGCTCAGTAGATGTTCCTGGTTTCCTTGCTAACTCCTGCCACTGCAAAAGCAAAAGCATCAAGACATCAGTCCATCAAATTTCCAAGAAAAAGTCAAACTTCAACTGAAAAATAGAGTTTTTGAAAAAAGTGACTAAGACTTTATAAAAGTGGGTTTGCAATGAAGAAAAATTGAAGTGCATCATATATAAAGCAAATTCATGCTAGCAAGTCATTCCATTGTGCAAAAAGTCAAGTGGAGAGCCAAAATCGCGTTTTGAAGGGAAATTGAACAAAAGAAGAAGAAAACCTGGATTTTGTAGCAAGTTTGCCTGGTGATGTGCACTAGAGGGTTGGCGCTGCACATCAGAAGGGCACTTCGCATTAGACAACTTTCCCCTGTGTAAAATTATACGAGTGTTGCGCATCAGGTAGGCGCTGCGCATTGGGCTCAATGCACTGTGCATTGGCCAGGGAGGTTTCAAACTCACACAAATTCATCTCAAATTCTCCCAAATTTTTCATTCACCTCCTACAAGTAAGTGTTCATCTATCTTAAGCTGAAATAAGTCTTTTTCATGTTTTGTTCATGAGTTATGCTTCCTAAAATCAAAACCCTAGCTTGCCTCCATACTCTATTTCACCTCATTGCAAAACCAACATCCTTTGTCCCTTTTCCCAACTTCATTGCACTAAAACTACCCACTGATTCTATTTTCCCTTTCCCTATTCCCCTAAGAAACTGATCCCCTTTATTAAACCCTAAGTCCCTCATAAATCAAAACCCTAGTTCCCCAAATCCTTCCCTCCATTCCCCTACTTTACTTCATTACTATTGTTTCATTTACAAAATCTCTTCATACTCATTTTCTTTTTCCCCACCCATTATCATTGTTCACCATATCATCATCACATTATATCATAGAGACAAGCATGGAAAGAAGCAATGAATCAGATTTTGAAGAAGACACACTTAGTGATAGCTCAAGGGAAAGAAATGTGCAGTCCAGGAAGCCTCACAAAGGTGGAAAAGTCATTAGGGAAAAACCTATCAGCATGAGTGAACTCCTTGCTTGCCCACTAGCCACCACATGTTTCAGATATCAGTCCTGTTTTGAGTTCTGTGAAATGGTTGAGAGGGCCAAATATCACCATGAGTTAGCAAGGCAGTTTGTGATAAACATGGATAAAAATATGGTACATCTTGTTGGGGTCAACTTCACTCTTTCACCAACTATCATTGCAAAGGCCACAAGAATCTATATGTAGGGGAAAAGTGGAACAAAAGGAAAAATATTAGTAAGCAGCATTATGAGCCTTATATCAAGGCCAAATACCATGGCAAACTTAGCAGGGCATTCCCTTTTAAATTCTTGGAGGACCGGTATGTTCTACTCATGAAACTTATCATCAAATACTTTACATGTGAGGGTAGGTTCTCCAGACTTTATGCCTACCACATCAGATTGTTGATGCATTTCACCAGGGTCAGAATGATGAGCATCCCTTATTTCGTATGCAAAAACATAGAGAGGATGACAATGATTGCAAAAAGAAAACCATATCCACAGCAGCACAACAATATTTATAATTTTTTCTGTCATCAAAATTATTGTTTTGCATTAGCTCACTCAGCTGGGAGTGCCATGGGAAACTTTCATTGCCCATGAGTGCTTCAAGGGGCCTCAAATATTTTCAGATCCTCAAGAGGAATGTGAACCTTCTAGGAAACAAAAGGAGCCTGAAAATAAAACAGAGGAGGTTCCTGTTCCTGTGTTTGTCACCTATGAAAGAGGCACTAGAATGCTCTTTGCAGTTGCCAAGTGAGCACTATCTCCACAAGGGGTGGAAGGGGTCTCATTTTCTTCACCAGACCATAAGCAAATGCTATCTCTACCAGGGGTGGAAGGGGCTTTTCCTTCTTCTCCAGCTAAATAGGTGCGGGGCAGAGACAAAGGAAAGAAAAAGATGGATGAGGAGGACCCTAATGAAGGGCAAGACAGGGATTTTATTTTGATTGAGGAGGATGTCACTGATTTTGGCTCAAAAAGCTCAAGCCTCAAGGACATGACTATCAAAGAGAAGGATGCTGAAATACAAGCCTTATCACTCAACCTTGAGAGGGAAAAATGGATCGTCAACTTTCTTGAGTAGGAAAACAAGCAACTGACAGATAAACAAGCTATTATAGAGCTGCAAATGATTAGGGAAAATAGGCAAGAGGCAAAGAAAAGAAAGATCAAGATGACGTCCCTTGAGCAAGAAATTAAGGATGACCGAGAATCATGGTTGGAGAGGGTGGACATTCACCTTGAGAAGATGCTTGAGAAAGCCAACAAAGAGAAGAAAATTCTGCTCCATATGGCCTATCACAACCTAACCCAGAACAAGATTTGCAAAACAAGGGTAAAAATGGTAAAAGCTAAGTTAAGGAGAGCCTTGAGGGCCAAGAAAGAACATGATAAACTCAAAATTTTGGTTGAAGCTTCATTAGCTCAGCAAAGCACTTAATGAGGTTTCCTCTTGCCAAATTTGAGGAAATTTTTGGAACTTTTTGTCATTTTGCATTTTTGTAAATAGAAACACAAGAAATTTTAGCTGTTGCGCAGCGCCACCGGCGCTGCACATTGAATTGGCTCACTCTTTTTCCAAATGGATTTTAGTTTTGGATTCAGCATGAAAAAACAATGAAATGCAGAAAGTTTAATCAACTTTGGAGGAGATCTGGGTCACTTAGAGGGCAAAATACACCTAAAAAATGCCCTCTCTACCACTTTTTGGACGCATAGGAAGCAGTGTTGGGAGAAATGATTTTTGAAGGGGCAAATCAACTCCAAATCAGAAAATTCAAAGTGTTCCAGAAACTAGACAGGCAGAGATTTCCAACAAGCTATATTGGGCCTAATTGGGTTAATTGAAAGGACTCAAAAAGCATTCTTGAAGTGGAACTATGCATAAGGCTCAGGGTGCTATGCATTAGGCAAATTTTTGCCAATTTTGCCTAAACAAATTTCGCCCAGTTTCTTCAGTGGTTGAATTTTCTTCTTTTCTTGGTAAATTTATGCATGGTAAATGATGTGTTTGATTTAAATATTGATTAAAATCACCTCATAGGGTAGATACATCAAGTTTCAAGTAGTTTTGAACTGTAATGAATTGGTTTCCTAAGTTTTAGAGGCAAGCTGTTCCACTACCTATATTCTTCTTCTTAGTTTAGATATGGTTGAAACCACCCCTTTTCTCATGTATTCGACCCTAATAGATAGCATGAGTGGTTTCCTTGCCTATATTATGTAATTTCTTAATCATTTGTAAAGGTTGGACTTTGGCAGAAGTGTTGGATTCATTGAACATTTTGTATCAGCAGTATGGCAAGGAATAAAACCAGGTTTTACAACTATTTTTGTGGGATTCTTGTGACAATGAGTTTATGTATTGTTTCTTATTTGTAATGAGTTTTTCTGATGTTTTATATGTATCCACATCTCTCTTTCTCTCTTCTAAACTAAATGAATCAAGGTGAATAGACAAAATACACTAAGTTATAGTTCTTTGTCTTGAGAATGCATTTGGTTTTCAATGTTTTCAACTATTTAAAGAGGATTCATAGTTTCTTTATGCCCTCCTCAACTCCTTAGCTATCTAAACTACCATCTTAATCCATGGCTAGTACATAAATGCTTATCTACCTCTCCCCATAGAACATGACTGTATCCCTGAGTTGATTTCCCGGACCCAATTTGCCTTCTCCAATTGATCCAACAACCAAAACCTAAAATCAAAGTAGAAACCCTAATCTACTATACCTAGCCTAAAATCATAATTCATTTCAGTCATCTCAAGCCCTAGTTGCCAATATCCTAATTGATATTGACAAGGAGAGAGCCCTCTCCCGACCTGGTAGGGCTAGCTACCAGGTTAAGTGTGGTATGATGTTACCCTAGACCTGCCTTCATTCAGCCTGAGGTAGATCAAGGCACTAACAACGCATAAAACACATATACACAAAGATTTTCTCATGGATCCCACAAGAGAGCTTAGTCATTTATCCAGCCCTGCAATGCCCATTGTTTCTTTACACCAAGAGAACTTCTCAGAGCCCACCAATTTTGTCAATGCATCTGAAGTATTCTTCAAAGTGTCCACCTTTACCAGCAACACCTTTTTTTCTTCTATCATATCCCTCACAAAGTGATACTGAAATTCAATGTGCTTTGTCTTTGAATAATATGCATGGTTTATTGCCAAGAAAACTGAACTTTGGCTGTCACAGTCTATCCTTATAGATCCCTATAGTAACCCCATACTTGAACACAATCTCTACAACCAAACTGCTTCTTTGCTTGCATGAGTGGCTACCATGTATTCTACCTCTGTAGTTGATAGTGCCACTGCAGATTGTTTCTTACTTGTCCAACTGACTGCACCTCCAAATAGGTTAAACATATACCCACTTGTAGATCTTCTTTGATCCAAATCTCCAGCCCAGTCTACATCAACAAAGCCATGAATATCCAACACTCTGTCTAATTCTGGTCTTCCTTGGTAGCACAAACCATAATCACTAGTGCCATGCAAATACTTGAAAACCCGCTTCACTGTGGTCCAGTGTTCCTTCCCTGGTTTTGACATAAACCTGCTCAGTACTCCCATTGCATGTGCATGTCTATTCTAGTACAAACCATTGCATACATCAGGCTATCGACTGCACTTGCATATGGAACATGGGACATGTCCTCTTCCTCTTCTTGTGTCTTGGGACACTGTTTAGTAGATAACCTCACACCTACAGGAATAGGAACCTTCACCAGTTTACTATCAAACATATTGAATCTTTGTAGTATTGTCTCGACATACTTCCTCTTGTTTAACCAGAGCTTCCTATTTTCCTAGTCTCTTTTAATTTCCATACCCAAAATATAGTTTGCAACACCAAGATATTTCATGTCAAATTTGGAGGACAATTGGGTCTTCAAATCCTAGATAATTTCTTTGTCATTTCCAACCAACAACATATCATCTGCATACAAGAACAGATAAATAACACGATCACCAATTAATTTAAAATACACACAGTTATCTGCTTTGCTTATGGTGATGCCAAGTCGCCATATAAATGTATCAAATTTCTGATATCACATCCTTGGTGACTGTTTTAACCCATACAGGGACTTCTTTAACTTGCATACCAGTTCTTTCTTACCCTTCACTGCAAAGCCTTCAAGTTGCTTCATGTAGATTTCCTCTTCCAAATCCCCGTGAAGAAATGTTGTCTTCACATCCATCTGTTCTACCTCAAAAACAAAAGCATCAACAATAGATAGAAGTAATATAATAGAAGTTACCTTGGCACAACGGAAGTGTGGTGGGCCCATAACCCAAATATCACCAAAATCCATTCCTGGCACCTGGGAATGACATTTTGCTACCAATGGAGCTTTGTATTTCTCTACCTTTCCTTCTGCATTTGTCTTCTTGTTGAACACCCATTTGCTACGAATGGGTTTCCTTCCAGTCGAAAACTCCACCAGATCCCAAGCCTCAATTTTGTGCAAAGATGCCATTTCATCAACCATGGCCTCTTTCTAGAGTTTTCCATCCTCTGAATCTACTACTTCCTTCACAGTTCTAGGATCACTGTTAGTAATAGATAAAGAAAAATTTGAACAGAAAGCAGATGGACTATATCTTTCTAGTTTCCTTCTTTCTCGAACTGATCTTCTCACATCCAGAGTTTGTGGCTCTTCATCTTCTGATTCCTCCTCTGTTGTAGAGTCTGATTCTTCCTCGTTAAGCTCAAACTCTATCTTCTTAGGTTCCTTTGGTTAGAATTCATGTTTAATAACATCTTTTACCTCTCTGAACACCACATCTCGGTTGTACACAACCTTCCTTGTTATTGGGTTCCAAATCTTATAACATTTTAAACCATCCTTAACCAATAAAGATGAACTTTTCAGATTTACTATCCAACTTGGTTCGTTTCTCCTTTGAAACATGTACATATGCATCACATCCAAATACCCTCGGATGTGAAAGAGAGAGTTTCTTACCAGTCCATACCTCTTGTGGAGTCTTATCCTCCGATGCCGATGAAGGTGATCTGTTGACTAAGTAACATGTTGTCTCCGCCACCTCTGCCCAAAATTCATGTCCTAATCTGAAACCACTGAGGATGCTTCTTGCCCTTTCCATCAACATCTTGTTCATTCTTTCTACAACTCCATTTTTCTTAGGTGTGTATGGAGTAGTCTTCTGCCGTGCTATATCACACTTCTTACAAAATTCGTCAAATTCCTTACTGCAAAACTCTCCACCGTTATTTTTCCCCAACACCTTTATCTTCTTCTCTATCTGGTTTTTTTATTCCAGAGCCTTAAATTCTTCAAACCTGTCAAAGCCTTTAGATTTATTCTTAAGGAAATATATCCATGTATTCCTTGAGAAGTCATATATAAATGATACATAATACACAGACTTACCCAGTGATGGAACCTTCACAGGTCCAAACACATCACTGTGCACAAGTTCTAATATCTGTTTCGCCCTCTTATCACCAGAGGGGAAACTCGCCTAATTCTGCTTCCCATATACACAATTTTCATAGAAATCAAAATCCAGAGAGCTATTACTCATACCTTCTACCATATCTTTACCATGAAATATTTGAAGGCCCTTCTCACCAATATGTCCAATCCTTTGATGCCAAATCATGGTCTTCTCTCCAGAGACCACTAGATTTTCGGCTCCACTTTCAGGAACCATAGAGTTGTTGCACCTATCAACAACAATGCTACCTTGTAGCTTGTACAGAGTTCCAATCCGAACTCCCCATATCAATACCAGTGCTCCCTGAACCATCTTGCAAGTATCCTTCTTGAACACTATTTTTACACCTGCATCATCCAACTTGCTTATAGAAATCATATTTCTGGCCAATGTAGGAATATGCAGAACACTCAGAAGTGTTCTAACCCTTCCACCTTGCAACTTCAAATTTACTTTTCCACGACCAACGATTCTAGACTTCCTATCATCCCCTACGAAGACATCACCACTATCATATTTCTCATGCTCACAGAACCACTCTCTATGGGAAGTGAAGTGAAAGGATGCACCTGAGTCAATCAACCATGCCTCATGATCTACATGTGTACTTGAAGAAGCCAAGTACACATCCCCACTTTCATCTGAGGTGTTTTTCGCCTCTACAGAAGGAGCATCATCAAATCCCTTTCCTTTATCTTGAGCTTTAGATTTACAGTCCCTTTTGTAGTGCCCTTCCTTTCCACATTTCCAGCACACGAACTCTATAGGTTTTCCTGGAGATTTAGATATCCCTCTAGATTTAGATCTCCCACTCGATGACTTATTTTTGTTTCTATTCTAGGACCGTCCTCATATAGACAAGGCATCACCATTCCGGCTCTCGATATTTTTCCATCTCATCTCCTCCATCAGCAAGGATGAGACTATTTCATCAAATTGCAAGGCAGTTGTATTGCTAGCTATTGCAATAACCAGACAATGCCACAAATCTGGTAGAGAACACAACAAACTGATGCACTTATCTTCATATGAAATTTCAATATCAACAGATAATAGATCACTTACCACAATATTAAATGCGTTCAGATGCTTTGTTACCGAATCTCCATCTTTCATCCTCAGGTTATACAGCTTTTTCCGCAAGAACAGTTTATTCACCGGAGACTTAGATTGGTACAAAGTCCCTAACTTGTCCCACAAAGCCTTTGTCGTAGCTTCCCCTGATACATTCAACAATACTGAATCTAAGACACATAATTGTATTGTGCTCTTTTCCTTCAGATCCAACTTCTTCTATTCTTCATCAAACACTCCCATTGGTTTAGTACCCAGATCTACCATGATCCACTGATCTTTATCCACCAACAGATCCTCCATCTTGAGTTTCCACAACTCAAAACTCTGACCATTAAATTTCTAGATCTCCATATTTCCACTACTCGCTATCTTCTTTCACCACCAGGATTGATCTCGCAGATCTCCCACTGAACAGGGTCTACCACAGGCCCTAGCGAAAACCCTTAGCAACAAAGGTGTCCCCTTGAAGCCAAAACAACTCTGATACCAAATGTAGGTTTTAACCCTATACAGAAATTACCTACATACAAATTCTAAAACACTAAAAATAAACAATGCGAGAGAATAACACATAAAACACTTATACATAGAGATTTTCTCTTGGATCCCAAAACTGGGACTACCATCTTGTTTTTTCATTGTGTTCCTTTCAATGTTACAATACATATTTATACATGTTGAAGCATCCAATACCATGGACCGAAAACCATCGTGTCCAAAACCATGTGCGAAAATCATGCACAAAACCATAGATAGGTTTGCCCAACCTAATATAGGGTCCAAAAAACAAAATTTTCCAGGGCTTTGCCTTGGACCTCATAGAGGGGGGTTACCTGCACCCCTCAAACCCCCTTGTGACCCCCCCGCTACATAATCGACACAACGAAGGGGGGGCTCTTCCCCCCATCTAACCCCCTGGTTAACTACGTGGGCTAGTCATGGAAAGAATATAACACAACCCAACACATTAAGCTCCAAAATTATGCAAATCTAGCAGAGAGCCAGCCTTTAGCTGTGAAATTTTAGAGCCTGAGAGGTAGCCCAAATCCACTCAGCCCAAAAATTGCACAGAAGCTTCTCCCTCAGAAGCTTCTCAGTGCAAGAGCTAGTGAGTTGCCAAGTCCTTCCCAGATTTGGAAAATCTCTCCGAGCAATGCATGGTAGATTTTACCAAAAATAAAAAGTAAAAAGGATAAAAATAATCCCTAGAAAATAGTGATCTATTTTTAGTATCTTGGAGGAGACACTTGCGTTATTTTGGAAACTACCACGAAATGTTGCTTTTTCCTTGATTTTTGACCTTCACGTCATAAACGCTAAATCAACCAAATCTATTTAATTCACACTGTCAGAGCTCATTTTCACATTCAATATTAGAGCTCTAGCATTTTTAGGGAGATCAAGGAACCTTTGGTGTGATCATCGTTGCTTTTTCGGGTAAGTCTTGCTTTTCTAGTCTTGTGTTGTTTTTTCTATTGCTTTTGCTTGTTTAGCTTGTGAGAGTGTTGTTTCACTCATTTTGTTGAACAAATTTTGGTGTTTTAACTTGTTTTATCTTGTATAAGTGTTGTTTTAAGTTTTGAATTGTCTTTCCCAAGCGTTGCATGCATCACCTAGTTTTTCCACCAACAATCGTTGTTGCGGCGACTCTCTCCACATGCTTCGTCTTCCTTCAGTTTCATTTATTCTTGCACTTGTTTCACTTGCATCATTATCATTCACTTAGATATACACCCAACATCACACTATCCTTCAAATCTATTTGATTTGTCACTCCCATTGGGCAGATTTTGGATTCCTTGGCCTAGATCGCGTTTTACCAAGCATGCATTACACATTTATGGAGCTCAAGGTCTCAGCCTTGGCTTCTGGAATCATGCAAAGGTTGCCAGGCCTAGCTCCAACTTTGTACTGCATAGTTCCAGGAGCCAACCCCAAGCCTTGGCCACTGAGACTATGCAATGCGTAGTCTCTTCTGATCTGTTCCCAGACTAAGCTGCACATTATTCAATTCCAGTCAGCAAGACCTCCCCACTGATCGTTGTAACTATGCTATGCATAGTTCCATCTAGTAGCAAGTCACCTCCATGAGCCAAGATTGCACAATCCCTCCCACAAATTTCCTAGTTCTGTTCTTGTTTAGTTATTGAAGTGATTTTGGTTGGCAAGCTAACATTTGCATGCCATGAATGTCCTCTCCATCTCCAAGTATAATAGTTGTTGAGAAAATCCTTAATAGTTACAAGTAACATGGCTTCCAACAGAGTTTCATCAAAGGATATTGTCGAGAGTAGCATTGGGGAAGCAGTTGAGAAGGTGTCAATGAACTTGCAATTTATGTAGACACTCATCTATTCATTGAGAAGGCCATGAAGCTAACATGGTAGGAAATCAAGGATATCTTTGTAGAGGACTTCAAGGAAGACTTATAGGATCGATAATTTTACATCAATATCCACTGGTCAGGATTAAACAAGGTTTCATGTAGGTACCCCACCTTCCCATGTCTAGACATCATCCACTAGGTTATCTCACACGTAGATCTAAAGACTATGACATTGAGCAGTGTCAATCGGATAGAGCTTCCCAGCTTCAAGGCAGATAACTATCAGCAGATATATAATTTACCTTAGCCAGTGAACCGCATGGACACACTTCTCTATGCCACCCACAACTTTGTGAACACTAGAGATATTGTAAAGTGTTGGGTGAAAGAGTCATTGAAGTTCAGAATGACACCCAATCATGTTTACAAGAAAAAGTATCTTAGGAAGGCTTACCAGTTCTTGATCATATTTGCATTTCAATTATATGGTCAAGAGAGCACGAAGGCCGTTCCTAAAAATTAGGTGGTTATGTTGGACTAGTTGGTGAGTGATGGAAAACCATTCAAGTGGTCAGATTTGTTGGCTTCTCAGTTGAAAGTCCATGTGACTAATGCACAAAATCCTCCCAAGGATGATCAAGCAAGATTTTACATGTATGCATATTTTCTTTATGCCATATGTTCCCAGGATTAGTTTCGTAGAATGATCTAGACATAGACACTGAAAGAGATTGTCATCAACATTTATTGCAAGTTGCTTTCCGACTGCAACTACTTAGGAGTTATGGAGAGGTTGACTGACCATTCCATCATCCCATTGTACAAGTTGATCTTTGAGCACGATCCACCTTGCATTCCCCAAGAGTTGATCGAGGAAATACTTGACATTACAGATTGGTATGCCTCACCTGATGGAAGCTTCATCAGGATGTTTGGCAGAGAGAAGCCTCTACATGTTCTACCAAGGTATGCTACATACAAGCTAGTCATGAAAGAGATCTTATATCACCTCTCCATAGGGTTATCATCAGGACTTCATAGGAAGAAGAAGGCACCATGGCCCACCCTTCCTTTGTGGATTGGATTGTATGAGATTAAAAGCTTGCAAGATGTTGATGTTGAAGCTAAGGAAATAATGAAGTTCAAGTTTGACACCAAAGAATTCAATCTGTATAATCCCCATAGTATTTTCAAGAACCACCGTGCGAAGGTGTACTACCCATGGATCCACGGGACATTCCACTAGCATGAGGAGGACCCTTGTAGATATTGTTACAATAAATCCAAGCTCCACGAGCCAGTCAATATAGCCACAACCTGGAAGGCTACTCTGTAGGAAGCAACAACACATGAAGCACAACAATATCATAAATGAATAACAAACAAATGCAGGACAAAGGTAAGAGGAAGGTTGTCAAGAACCCAGAGACTGAGCAAAGCTACAAGATGAAAGAAAATACTATCATTGAGAAAGTAGCTTTGGTAGCAAATGCAAAGAGGCAACAACATATAAAGAGAGTAGAGTGAGGGAAGAAACAAAAGCGAAGGCTAGAGAAAGAAAAACAAAAGTTGCAAGAAACAGAGAAGAAGTTGAAGGAATAACAGGAGTTGAGAAGGAGAGAGAATGAAGAGAAGTAGCAAATGGAAGAAGGAGAAAGGCAAGACATGATGAATGAACAAACAATACCCATAGAGGTTGAGGATTCAAAACAACTGACAACTGAAGAAGAGGGTGAGAAGATGCAGGATCAGGAGCTTGCTTAGCATATTGAGAAACTGATTGAAGTGATGGACATGGAGTTGGGGTAGGAGCCACAAGATCAAGACACTGGCCTCATGATGAGAACACGTGAGGTCACCTCTTAGTCTGTACCACCTCTAAGGAACTAGTCTCGAGCGAGAAAGGAGAGGTTGATCTTCTTGATGATGATCTAGTGATGGATGTGTATGTGTAGTATCAAAGAAGGTATGTTTTGATGGTTATTTCAGTATCTTTTCATTAGGACTTATAAGCCTTTTTGCATTATGAACTTAGAAAATGATAAAGAATTATAACGAAACATGTGAGATTAATATAGGACGCTGACAATTGTCGTTTCCATGTACAGGAGGAGGCAAAACGAAAAGTGGCCATCCTAAAGGAAAAGACAAAGATGGGTTAACTACTGTCCCTTCGACGGGAGACCGCATGCAAACTAGATCAAAACGGACCAACCTAGGAAAGGAAGCGGAGATATCAGCTCGGCGTAAAAAAGAGAAGAAGTGACTCATGATTAATGGTTCTGCGAATCCCTCAGGATCCTTGATCCTCAGGGATCACTGTTTTATCTATTTCTGCATATAGATATCTTCGCCGTCACCCTTATATAAGGGGCAGCATTGTTAGCTAAAAGTGTGGTTATGCTCTTATGTAATTTCTTTTAAAAAGATCAAAATTGTGATCATTATGTCCTCTTAAGAATTGCTCTACTGTAATTTTACTTCATGCATTAATACAAACTTGGTTACTCTTTTATCTTTGAGCCTGGAATAAACTCAAGCGGTGTACCCCTAGAGGCTAAGGGACCAGCCCTGGAGGACACTTGCTCTTGTACCATTACGCGTGGTTTCTGTGTGGTTTGCTTATCAACATGATCTGGTAATCTGACATGTTTTATAAAGTTTATGTCACATGCTCTGTCGTGTTTAATCCATTAATGTTCCTGAAAACAAAAGTGTTGTATTGACGCTGCATCATATTACTATTCCTTTCGGTGCTGGTATAATATGGTTAGTTTCTACAAGATACCGTTGTTCCATTACAGAGTTTTTGTGTTATGCGATTGTGCCTTAACATTACAGAATTTATCTTGGAAGCTTTGATTCTATATGATTATTGGATTCTCGAATATTACTGTTTCATCTTGAGATGCAATCATACGCTTTCTAATTAGAGTGACAACTGAATTAGATTGAGCACGTTGTGTTTATATGGTTTTCAGTGCTGTTCCATCATGTATCCATAGGTAGTGCTATTCCATTTGTGTGTACATGTTTAAGAATGAAGGGTTGATGTTTGGTTATGACTAATGCGCGTGATTGAATAGATTCACAGCTTGTTAGACTTAGTTACTGCTCTATTCCTTGATTGCTGTTCCATTTCTGAATTGTCGTTCTATTTTAAGGTTGTTGTTCCATTTCATTGTTGTTCGATTTATCTACCATTCCATTTCTTGTTATTTGTTATTTTGGTGTGAAGGACGATCTCAGGCTGTAGTAAGCATTGGCATCCGCTGCTTGGCTCCCAGACCCCTGAACTGTTCTCTGATTTCTTTTCCATCAATTTCTAAAGGGATGGGTTATTGCTACCAAACCCTTGACTGATACATTGCTTAATATCTGAATGTGTGATTTATCCTTTTGAAGTAGTTAAGTTGTAGACACGCATCCATTTACTTTTGTATTTTCAAACAACTGTACTACAAGCATTACTCTGGAAAATGCTAAGCCTCAGACTGAGACACTCTTTGAAATAGCAAAACGTTCTCGGATTGACATATTAATGTGAGGTAACTAGAGGTGAAAGAGACCCTTTTTATAGCTCCACATTTTGGCGCCATTTCTGGGCAAAGAGTGTAGCCATTTGTTCTTTTTATTAGAGTAGTGTACGAGCCTGCTAGGGAAGAATTAGGTTTTGAAAACGAAAGGTAAGAACCTGCGTGTGGAGCATGTAAAAGCCCCGCTCCTTTGCCCGCTTTCCTGCAGATTTGTTGTTGTTGCTTAAGTAGGATTTAGTAGTTAATTTGAGTGCATGACTAAGTAGAAAAAGCCAAAGAAAAATTCCAAACCTTTACCAAAGTCAGAAAAAGCTAAGGGGCCAGTGACCCTTGGCCGATCAACCTTCATAGACGAAATCTATAAGAAATCCAAATCTCAGCCCTCAGTAGGACCCAGGAAAATTACTTCTAAACAACCTACTAGCTCCCTTCAGGCCACAAGTTCACCATTTGCAGCCTTTGCTGAGGTGCACAGTCAAACTGATGAGTAGGAATTTCAAGAAATTGAAAATTCTACCCCAGAGCTATTGCAGGAAGGGAATTTCAGTAATCTTTGTGAAGGAGGAGGAGAGACAGGGGAAACTGAGGAACCGAGATCTCCTCTTAGGATAACTCAGCCATTGGGCAGCCTAGACAAAGGAAGTGCTGCAAAAATCACTATTGGAGAAACCCAATCTCCTCAGTCAATAGTCCCAGATAGAGGAAGTTCTATTAAAACTATTCCTGCCAAAGCCATTCCCTCTCAACCTAGGAACACCCTCCTAGATATCCGAAAAGGTTATGGCATATATTTGACCCAATGGCTCAAAACCAGCCAAACACCCAAACCTCTACATTACAATACCCCATAGTGGATTCTGCAGCAAATGCCCCCATGAAAGCAATCCCTCTTCAACATATCCCTACATTTCGCAGGCTTACATCAGAATACTCGGATGCATTTTTATTTGAATTTGATGTACTGTGCAAGGGATATGATTACAGCACTGACCCCCAAAAACTGAAACTGTTTCCCTCTACACTAAAAGGGGCTGCTTTAAGATGGTTTATGGGATTAGGTGGGGGGATTATAAATAACTGGGAACAAATGAAAGAATCTTTTCTAAAAAAATATCAGGACTATTGCAGGTCTAGAGAATTGAAAGATGAAATATTCCAGATGATAGCTAGACTAAACGAAACATTAGAAGAGTATGTGGAACGTTTCCAGTATAATCTACAAAGATCTCCCTATGCATCACTGCCTTTACCTGACAACGTGTTGAAAACAACATTAATAAGGGGCATGAAGGAACAATGGATCGAAACATTAAACATTATGGGTAAAGGGGATATTTATGAGGAATGTTTTGCTGACATCATTGATTTATGTATCAAGAGCTCGAGAGGTAGCACATAAATAAAACCGGCAGAACATGATTGGTTTGTAAGAGAGAATAAAATCTCATCAGAAGGACTAACACATGTAGAAATTGGAAATTTATTAGAAAATTTTAAAACTAATATACTAGGGAGACTGACTACACAATTGGATATTTTGCAAGCCAAGCAGAAGCAAATGGAGGCAGAACAGAATTTGGCAATCTTCTATCCCAGATGTAGGAAGAAGCATAGCCATAAGGAGTGTCCACTTGATGTAGTCCAAACATGTGCCATCTGTACAAGAGATCACTCTACGGAAAGTTGGCCCAACTACCTGGACTAAAAGTAGTATATAAGGAAGCAGAAGAAGAGCTAGAAGCGGTGTATTTTCTCAACCAGTACCGTTAGTGGCAGCCGCGACAAACTGGTATGTTTCCAAACCCAACTTCTTCTTTTCAATCTCCGCAGCATAATACTCAACAACATAATACGTGGCAAAGTCAATTTCAGCCCCCATTTCCAAACTGGTCACCACAGTATTTCGTTCCGCAAACCCGTGGCTGAATCAGACAAGCCAATCTAGTTGGCCAAACCCTCCTTATACCCCACCATATTGGCAAAACAACCCATACCCACCACAATGGACTCCCCCTACTTCACAAAGCTCAGCTTGGCAGACAAATTGGCAGAGACCAATGCATCAGCCAGTAGGAACTATTCATCTCCCTCAACCTACATGACCAGCTTTACAACAAAATCCCTAGTCTAATTTGAGACCAAAACTCCCAGCCCAACCCAACCCCAACCCAAACAACAGATCGGTCCAATCTCTCCAAATCCTAGAAACACCAGAAGTAGGACCCGATCTGAGGGAGTGTAATGATCTTCAGTTAAGATCTAGGCGTATTATTCAAACTGAGGGAAATAAAACAGTTCAGATTGAAGATCAGTTACCCAGAGAACATCTGTCACATGAAGAGGATGTGAATAGATAGCAAACTCATAATCAAGCAACCACATCCTCTCCCCCATTCCCAGAATGATTAGTCATACCTCGACCTATACAACAACCTGATTTTGACATTCTGGGAGAATTACAAAATTTGTACATAAAAATTCCATTCCTCCAAGCCATTCAGGACATCTCGATATACGCAAAAACTATCAAAGAATTGTGCATAAAAAAACCAAGGAGGAATATAACAAATAATCCAAGAGTTCAAGTAGTCGGCACTTTATTTGACTTATTATCAGGAAAAGAAACACCCATTAAATACGAAGACCCAGGAAATCCAATAGCAACTATCCAAATTTATGGTCAAACCCTGCCCAATGTCTTAGTTGATCTTGGAGCTACAATCAATATCTTAACAACCACTACCTGCCAAAAGCTAGGCATTACCTCTGTAGAACCCACCTCCACTTTGTTAGAATTGGCTGACCGATCTGTGGTTAGGCCAGAGGGCATACTACATGATGTCATGGTCTCAGTTGACTCCTGGGAATATCCAACTGATTTTCTGATAATAAATCCTAAAACCCGACTTGATGGACACCCATTGATCTTAGGAAGACCTTGGCTCGCCACTGCTGATGCCTATATTGGCTATCGGCAAGGGAATATGATCATAACCAGGGGAGCAGATATCAAGAATTTAGTGCTATATCCCCCAACACAACCAAGTGTCATAATAGTCAAAACTAATAGTCACCCTGTATCATATCTTACTGTTAATATTAGATCTCCATTAACTATACAAGAAGCACTTGAGTTCAAAGACCAAACAGGAGATGATGCCACCAATAATTTCATTAGTGAAACTGAACTCACATCTCGCACGCAATGTCATATGGTAAAAGCAGCATTTGATAACGAATTAGAAGAAGATCCTCTGAAAGATACACATGATCATACAATCCCTGTCACCTCTATTGGAAATACTAAAATTGTGGAAATTGAACCCGGAAAAACCTTAAACATTAATGTCAACCTCACATCCGAACAAGAAACAAAGCTCATCCATATGTTAAGGAAATATAAAGAAGCATTTGCATGGGACTACCCTGATATGAAAGATATTGACCCCCAGTTATGTACACACCACATTTACATAGAAAAAGATGCAAGACCTGTTAGACAGCCTCGGAGAAGACTAAATTCTCATCTAAAAGAGGTGGTAAAAGCTGAACTTCAAAAACTTTTAGATGTTAACTTTATCTACCCTATCTCTGATAGTAAATGGGTCTCCCCGCTTGTGGTGGTACCAAAAAAGAATGGGAAATGAAGAATCTGTGTGGACTACAGGGAGCTAAATAAAGCAACACAAAAAGACCACTTCCCTCTCCCATTCATCGACAAAGTATTAGACACTTTGGCAGGAAAGAAATTCTTTTCTTTCCTTGATGGCTTCAGTGGGTACAACCAAATACAGATTGCCCCTGAAGATCAAGACAAAACTACTTTTACTTGTCCTTGGGGAAAGTTTGCCTACCGAGTTTTACCTTTTGGCTTATGCAATGCCCCTGCCACATTCCAAAGGGCTATCCTTAGCATTTTTGTAGACCTAATAAATGAAGGACTGGAGGTATATATGGATGACTTTACTCCATACAGAGATGAGTTTGACCCAGCACTGGATACACTAGAAAAAGTCCTACAACGCTGCATTGCTACCAGGCTTTGTTTAAGCCATGAAAAATGTTATATGATGATGACGAAAGGACTTATTTTAGGACACTATATTTCAGTAGCTGTCATTCAGGTAGATCCAGCCAAAATCCAAATACTTCTGCTTATTCCCACTCCCACCACTCAAACAGAGGTACATAGCTTTCTTGGATTTTCTGGTTATTATAGAAGTTTTATAGAGCATTATTCACGTATTGCTGCACCTTTGTATGCACTAACTGGTAACATTGATTTTCTTTGGAGAAAGAAATGTGAACGTGCTTTCAAGGATCTGAAGAAGCTCGTATCCACAACCCCAGTCCTTCGAGGAACAAATTGGGATTTGCCATTCCATATATCATCTGATGCTTCAGACACATCCATTGGAGCGGTCCTTGGGCAGGAAGAGGATAGAAAACCATATGCAATTTATTACATTAGCAAAAATCTATCCCCTGCTGAATTAAACTATACTGTCACTGAAAAAGAATTCTAGCCGTTATACATGCTGTCAATAAGTTCAGACATTACATCACTGGATATCCTGTTATCTTGTACACAGATCATTCTGCTATAAAATATTTAGCAAACAAGCCTATTGCAAATGGCAGAATAACTAGATGGCTGATTTTATTGTAGGAATTTGATATTACAATCAAGGATCGACTTGGAAAAGAAAACCCGGTAGCTGATTTCCTCTCAAGAATGCCAAAGCAAGTTGATGCAGCAGTAGTTGAAGATCAATTTCCGGATGAGCATCTCTTTGCTGTTGCTGTTCAAACACCCTGGTATGCTAATGTTGCCAATTACCTAGTAGTAGGTAAGTTACCAAAGCATCTAACCCCTAATGAGCGAAAACAAATTGTTCAGTGAAGTACTAGATTTTCCTGGATTAAGGGCTATTTGTTTCACACAGGGGTAGACATGCATATCAGGAGATGTGTTCGAGAGGATGAAATTTTTGACATTTTGAAAACCTGCCATGACCAACCATGTGGTGGAAATTTTGGTGATCGCAGAACTGGACATAAAGTGTTACAAATAAGGTATTATTGGCCCACAATTTTCAAAGATGCAAAGAAATTTGTCTAAGCCTGTGACAGTTGCCAGAGAGCGGGACGCCCTAGTCAGTTGGATGAGGTGCTTCTGAAACCATAACTAGTCATCGAACCATTTGAGTGATGGGCTCTTGATTTCGTCGGACCAATCAACCCATCATCAAACCAGAAAACATATATTTTGGTGGCAACAGAATATCTCACCAAGTGGGTTGAAGCAGAGGCATTGCCAAGAGCCACAGAAGACTCTGTCATACAGTTCCTGTTCCATCTATTTGTATGTTATGGCCTTCCAAGAGAGATAATTATAGACGGTGGACCACAGTTTGCTGGAAACAGAATAGCTGGAACACTCAACAACTATCATGTCCAGCATAAAATCACTACTCCATACCACCCATAGGGAAATGGGCAAGTAGAAAGCAGCAATAAAATAATAGAATAATCCTAACGAAAAATGTTGCATCACATAGATGTGATTAGGCTGCCAGACTACCTAAAGCACTGTGGGCTTATAGAACAACATGGAGGAGTACCACTAGTCACTCACCTTATCAGCTAGTGTTTGGAAAACAACCCATTTTCCCCATATAATTCGAAATCCAAACATTACGAACAACACAGGAAATTGGCTTAGACCTAACTGAGGCACATACTAATCGACTACAACAGATCAATGAGATGGATGAAATTAGGCTCTCTGCACTTCAAAACACTGCTCTGATGTAGCAGCAGAGAGCTAAATGGCATGATGCTCTCATTAAAAATAAAGTCTTCCGCAAAGGAGGCTAGGCTCTTTTGTACGACTCCAGGTTTCAGGACTTCCCCGGAAACTCCAAACTCGTTGGTTGGGACCATATGAAATCTAGAAGGTACATGACAATGGTACCCTTACTCTAATCACTATTGATGGTTCTGGATATGCCTTTAAGGCAAATGGCCATCGAGTTCGTCTCTATCACAAACCACTTACTCGGGAGTCCTTCTGCCAACAGCTATGCCAAGATTCAGATATGGAGATTTTGGGGGAGGAAGAGAAGTCTTCCTCACCTATAATTCACTAAGGAATTTACTTTTCTTTACAATCTATACATAATTTCTTGAGTTATTTGTGTACATATCTTTGAAACAAAGTTTTGCTGTTTTTGCTGTTCCTTTTCCAAAATGAACGGCATTAAGTGTTCTTGCTGTTCCTTTTTCCAAAGGAACAACATTTGTGTGTTTTTGCTGTTCCTTTTCCAAAAGAACAACATTTGTGTGTTTTTGTTGTTCCTTTTCCAAAGGAACATCAATTTTGGATTTCTGCTGTTCCTTTTCCAAAGGAACAACACTTTTGATTTCTGCTGTTCCTTTTTTTTTTTTTGCTGGGCAAAGGCTAAACTATTTATATTAAAAAACCAAAAAAGTATTTACAAGAGGTGTGAACCTCTGAGAGCGTGTGTTCAACTCTTTGTCAAAGCTTTCCTTATCAACCTGGATCCTCTGCTTATACAAGCTAGAGGTTACAAAAACATCAACAGAAATAGTTTTTACTGCGACATAGTCAGACATAGAAACAAGAAATTAACCCGGTCCACAAGACACATTACAAAAAACAGTGGTTCCATGCAACATTGCGTCAATTGCTGCCCACCTCCTGATGAAACTGAACCAAAAAGGAAAAACATCGTGCGCCTGAGACCAAAGGCTTACCCTTGACGCTTCTGTCATTACTTGTTCTGCTTCTTCCGCTCCTCAGTTTCACGTTCCAGTTCACGCTTCTTTCGATCCTCTGCTGCACGTTCCGGGTCACGCTTCCAAGTCACCTCCATCCCATCCAGAAGGTCTTCTAGATGATCAGTACCAGGCGAAAATTTAAGGTACAGAGCGTAGTCGAAAGAGTCCTCTGTCTCCTCATTCCTTATTTTGCTCTGAGGGGAGGAAGGCTTGCTGCTTTGAACCTCCATTAGAGCCTCCGGTGGATTCTCAGAAGTAGCCATGGGCTCTTTTCCTTTGAGGCTGCTAATTTCCTGTAAAGCTTCAGCCTGCTCCGCCGAGTATCCAAGGGTGCTCTCCTCATCTATCCTGCTCTGTAACTCAGGGCTGTAAGAACTGTCAGCCGAATCCTTTAACTTGGTTGAATTGTCCGAGGAGGGAGGCGTCTTTTCCTCTATTTCAGCCTTCCAGCTACCGTCCTCCTTATCCTCCTCAGAAAAAATGACAGTAATCATGGCTTTTACCACAGGCTTATTCCTCCTTCGACGGTAATGAAGAGTCGCGGTCTGCACTGAATTGCTTATGTCTGAATCAGAGCGCTCCGAGTCACAGGAGGGTGGCGAAGCAAAAGCCAGTGGTGAGATGCGCCTCGAGCTTGATTGGCCCCTGCCTCTTGTGCCGCCCCGCTGCCCAGAATTGCGCCCCCTACGAGGCCCAAGATACCCAGTGCGAGGAGCCATGATGAACCCAAGATACCCAGCTGCTCTCTGAGGACGAAGCCGAGCTTCCTTATGCCTCCGTCTGCCAGTAAGAGTTCCGATGGAGAGGTTTCCCCGATGGCCCAGCAACCCAACGGCCAACGTCAAATTCTCCTTAGAAGAATGAGGACAAACCACAAGAATTGGACAGGGGATGGACTCGAGGGTGGGCCTACTGCCCTCAGAGCCTCCCTCCTCAACTCTGACCTTAACTGCTAACCTCTCAATACCAGAGCCGAACTGCAAACAGAGAATGAAGAATGTATGCGCCATTTTGAGATAACTGGCATCGATACCTTGGGAATTCAATTGCATTGATGAGCCATTAAGGCTCGTAAATTCTCTTGGGTAGAAGCCAGCCCAGAACCGATGGCGACCACTTGTCTGAGGCGTGGCGACTTGTACTCGACGCGTGGGTGACGCATGAGCTTAAATGCGTATAGTAACACCCGCATCCGGTTCTGTTCCTTTTTTTAAAGGCATAGCATTTTTTATTTCCATTGTCCCTTTTCCAAAGGAACAACATTTGTGTGTTTTTGCTGTTCCTTTTCCAAAGGAACAACAATTTTGGATTTCTGTTGTTCCTTTTCCGAAAGAACAACTTTTTTGTGTTTTTGCTGTTCTTTTTCCAAAGGGACAACAATTTTGGATTTCTGCTATTCCTTTTCCAAAGGAACGACACTTTTGATTTCTATTGTTCATTTTCCAAAGGAACGACATTTGTGTGTTTTTGCTGTTCCTTTTCCAAAGAAATAACACTTTTTCTTTCGGCTATTCATTTTCCAAAGGAATAACATTTTTGATTTCTGCTATTCCTTCTCCAAAGGAACAACACTTTTGCTTTCTGTTGTTCCTTTTCCAAAGGAACAACATTTTTGATTTCTGCTATTCCTTCTCCAAAGGAACGACATTTGTATGTTTTTTCTGTTCCTTTTCCAAAGGAACAACATTTGTGAACTATTGTTGTTCCTTTCCTCAAAAGGAACACCACTTGTATGCTTTTTCTCTCCCTGTGAAACAACTTATTCCTTTTGTTGTTCTAAATTGAGGATGCTTATTGCTCATGTTCTTTCAAGTCTTTTTGAATATGGCTATGCACTTATGTAATGGGAACAAAAACACAACATACGGAATTCAGTCAATCATAAATCGCTATCTTTATAAGAAACTGCCCTGAATTGGTGAGAAGACAGAAGGAAAGACATGCTTATTCATCATCTTTTGCTGTCATTGTTCTACTAATTCTGTTCTAATTGGTTATCTGTATCATGATGGTCCCTTTTAATTCTCTTTGATTATCATTCAGCAATAAGAGCAAAGGGTCTATACCTTCCTATTGGGATATTAAGACTTCTTCCACCATTCCTACTCTTAAGGAGTGTTGAACAACCCTTTGTGTATAAATAGGGAAGGCACTTCATGAAAAACAAATAAAAAAGGGAGCAAACATGATTTATAAATTGTCAAATTGCAGGATAGGAAGTCTTATTAAGAGTTGGCCTACCATGATCATCAGGACGGAAGTGAAGTGGTATTCCCATGATGGCCACCACACCAGGGATATGGTCCAAAAGGTATATCAAACAAACAACACTTGGAATAGGAGGTCTCATCACGAGCCAGTCTGCCCACTATTCACTCCTTCCTCGTGAATGGTATTATGGCTAACTGGTCACCAAGCCAGCATAATGGCCTACATTTTGACATTACACAATGTTCCCTAGCATACACAAAGGACAATGGTTCCATGGGTGAAATAAACAACTCTGCCAAGGTTATGGACACCTGTCAGCAACAGAGCACTGTTAATGGTATTGAAGTCACATTATTTACACCAATAGGTAAGTTATTTGCATCCTTTTGTTTCTTATGCCGTGGTAATCAATTATATGTTATTACCCCAACCATATAACGCATGACTATATATTATCACCAATCATTAAAGAACCAGTGACAATGACCGCATGAGACTCTCTATTTATGACAAATGTCTTATCCCCAACCTTGCATCACATCACTGCAGTCTCTTACATATTAAAGCGATGCAACTTTATACCTCGATTTCAGTAATAGGCTGTTTTTGTAAACATGACATATTACCATACGTTGTTCCTTAAAGACTTTGTTGCAGAACAAGCGCTGCTCCTTTATTTGACGGTTGGGATAGCCTATCACATTGCAGGGGGGAGGTTAACCTCCTCATTCCCCAAATTACGTGTCAGCTCGCTATTCGAGAGATTGTGTACTGGGGTATAGCATGGATGAACGGTATTATGTCTTCTTATTTTTTTGTTTATTTTGCATGATTTGCTGTTCAAAGCCATTTTTACTGTATACGCTGCAGCATTAGAGTTTGAATGGGTTTTACATGTGTCAGCTTCTCTGTGTTTCAACAAACACCTGTCGTTCCTTTGAGAATTCACAGCGAAACTATGGGAGGAAGATCAATTCACAGAGAACTGAAAGCGTTAACTATTTCGGCTGCTGCCCGGGAAATCTTGGCTAGAGTAGGATGGCTGACCTATCTTAACCGCTTGAAGGAGTCAAATGAAACAGTAGCGATTGAATTTTTGCAGAACTTGCAAGAGGACTACTCCACAGTAAGAGGAAAACACATAGCAGTCACCGATGACATAATCGCAGAAGTCTCGGGACTGCCAGCCACTAGACCAGTATGGACGTTAAAAAAGGAGAGACTGCAGAAGATTATAGAGATCTTCCAGGACGAGGTACAGAGCCTGACAATTCGAGGAAAGGGGGTTTTGCCAGTAACACTAGGAGAGCCGTGGGCAGAATTAGCAAAGACCATCCAAAGATATATCACCTGTGAAGGCAGAAAAGACGTGGTAAGACCACGACATCTTAGACTCTTAACTGTTCTAAAACAGAAATGCTTTGTAAATTTACCTGCATTATTGAATTCATTACTTCATGACGTTGCACAGAGCATGAAAAAGGCATAGCACGTAGAGTCAATTGTTAGTCATCACGGATTGATTCGGTTGATAGTCAACCATAGTCTCACCCAGCAGTAGAGCAGTTGGAAAGAGCTAATTGCCATTGTAAATGGGGGGTTGGCCACACCCGAACGTCCGAAAAAATAGAAACAGGTCACTAGCACACCCCAATGTTCAGAAAAACGGAAACAGGTCACTAACACACCTCAACATCCAGAAAAACGGAAGCAAGTCACTAGCACACCCAAGCAACCAGAAAAACACAAGAAATCGGCAAAGCGGAAACATGTTATCAGCACACCCGAGCAACCAGAAAACGCAGGAAATCGGTCTGGCTAGCACAGCTATGAGGGCGGCTAGAGAAGCCCCAGGAAGGCACTAGCCAGCTGGTGGAAATAGAAGATGAGAAATCCCCACGGGCAGACAAGGAAATAGAAGTGCAAGATGAGGAAGTAGAGCAATCTGCAGAAGAAGAAGAAAAGGAGGAGGCAGAACAATCTACAGAAGAAGAAGAAGAAGAGGAGGCAAAGAAATCTACAGAAGAAGAAGAATAAAAAGAGGAAGAAGACGAGCAATCTGAGGAGGAAGGAGACGAAGGAAAAGAAGCCGAGCAGTCCAAGCAGGAGGAGGGAATGGAACAACAGGAAGGTAGCCCATGACAAGAACCATTAGGGGAAGATGAATTGGCCAAAGTTTTGGCCAATATGGGCGAATATGGCCAACCTTCCAGTTCATCAGATATCCATGCCAGAGTGAAACCACAGGAGAAATATGCACCTGAGGAATCACATGCAAAGGAGGCAGAAGTAGAAAATTTGCCTGTCCATAATGAGAAGATGTCAGAAAATGCCGAGCAGGAACAATGTTATAGCTCTGATACCACTTGTTATAGCTCTGATACCACTTGTTATAGATATGATATGAAAATATAAGACAATGCAAATAAACCAAAAATAATATGAAATGTTTCTTTATTGATCAAAACCCTTAAGGTAAGGAAACATCATACATTCACCCCTTAAGAAAGGAGAACACTCCACAAGCCATATGCTTGTACATACAATAATCCTTGACAATTCCTTGACATCCTCTATGTGGAGTCTCTAGCCTCTATATAGGCCTCATACATGCAATACCATGGATCATTACCATGGTTCCCTCATACCATCTACTAATACCATGGGCCCATTACATTATTACTAACTATTTGTGGTCCCTTACATGATATGGGTTGACCACCTTATTTATTACTATGGCCCATCCCATTATTACATTATTACCTTGGGTACCTCCCTTTGTACCCCATATTACCCCCCAGGTATATAACATTCCACCCCCCTTAGCATATTTCGTCCCCGAAACATGGGAAGAACACAAATAATAAGATCTACTCAAAAGAGTAGTCCACTGGTACCATGCACGTGCATCTAGCCATCCAAGAGAAAGGTGAACCCTCGATTTCGCTGGTGCCTCGCTCGCTTGAGATGGAAGTTGACCGTGGTAGCTCTTCTGTGTTGATGTATAGTAGGTGGATCTTCGCTCCTCTCTATCTGTCTTTCGGGGGTTGTTGTCCTTGTGACTAATTGGTTTCCATCTTGATGGTTGTCTTGCTGGGTGATGTGGGTGATGATATGTTGAAGTTTTAACCCACGGTGTCTTTTTCTTTTATTCACCCTTTACTGGAGCCTGACTTTTATCTGGTGCATGTTGTGGTGTCTTATCTTCCAATATTACTTCAACCACTGAACCCTCATCAGATGTGTCAACACCTGTAACCTTTTCGGTTTCAGCCTTTGTTTGTGTCTGATTGTCGACCATCAACTGCTCATCATCTAATATGTCAGTCCCTGGAACATCTTTTGTGTCAACTTCCGTGGACTCTACCTGTTTATTGATGGAAATATCCTGTAATGTAATTTTCTTCTTTTTATACCAGAGCTTCAGGAATTTCTTCTGCACATTAATATTATAGTACCCACTGATTCCATCCACGGGTATCCCAAAACAACATCCATATTATCTGTCCCTGAAGTATAAAAATCACCATGCAACACATACTTATCCATAGAAATGTTCAAATCGTTATACACTTGGACATTCTCATCATCCACCTGTGTGTTTTCAATGTGTTTTGTGAGAACTTGCGATTTTTTTGCCAAATTAACATTGATGAAATTATGCTTGCAACTAGGATTTATAGAAACAATGATCTTCTCTTTCTGAATCAATCCATGAACTTGTAATAAGGAGATACCAACAGAAAATAACCCTTTAGGTTCCTTGGTTTCCTTCTTTCCTGTAAAAATAAAATCTTTGCTAGGCTGTGTGTTTATCTGTGTGAGCTTATCCACAAGATTAGTTTTACAGTCAAAGTGGTCCATAAGAGATTTTTTGAATGCGTCACCTTCCATAGCCACATTGATGCCCTTGCCACCATTGCCGTCTTTCATTGTCCAAGTACATGCTCCCCATTATAAGATGAGTGTAATTATCATACACGTAATCCAATTTGAAATATTTCTCCATTTGTGCTAGCCATTTGGCTGGATGAGAGCCATCAAATTTATACAAGTCCTTCAATTTCTGATCTAGGCCCGCCTTCACAAAAAAATTGGCGAAAATTTGAAATGGTCACAATTCCATCAATATTGCTTAGAATCCCTATTATGACCTATTTTTGGAAACGGAACAACCATTTTGCATCTGCCTATGTGATAGAAATCCTGATCCAGGTACTAAAATTTCAGATCTACACTGCAACTCTCCTGTCATCACCAAAATTGCTGCAAAAAAGAGCTGATTTTAAATTAGTGAGATCTCCCTCATCCGGGCTCCGATTCAACTGAATTATTTTTTGAAATTGGGTATTTTTTCACAAAAAATCCAGATCTACAATTAGATTTTGTAGATCTTGTACCAGGACGTCTAGATTTGTGCCGCAAACTCACTGCCCTGAAATATTATTTGCAACACCACTGATTTTTAAATCAGCGATATCTCCTTCATCCGGACTCCGATTCAGCCGATATTTTTTTTGAAATCGGGTATTTTTTCACATAGAATCCAGATCTACAATTATATTTTTTAGATCTTACACCAAAACATACAGATCTAATCTATAAACTCGACGCCCCCTAAATCTTGCAAAAAGTAAAAAAAATTCTCCACTTTTTTGCCCAAGAAAGTGCTCTGATACCACTTGTTATAGCTCTGATACCACTTGTTATAGATTTAATCTGAAAATATAAGACAATGCAAATAAACCAGAAATAATATGAAATGTCTCTTTATTGATCAAAACCCTTAAGATAGGGAAACACCATACATTCACTCCTTAAGGAAGGAGAACACTCCACAAGCCATATGCTTGTACATACAATAATCCTTGACAATTCCTTGACATCCTCCATGTGGAGTCTCTAGCCTCTGGCCTCATACATACAATACCATGCATCATTACCATGGTTTACTCATACCATCAACTAATACCATGGGCCCATTACACTATTATTAACTACTTGTGGTCCCTTACATGACATGGGTTAACCACCTTATTTATTACTATGGCCCATCCCATTATTACATTATTACCTTGGGTACCTCCTTCGGTACCCCATATTACCCCCCCTAAGTACATAACATCACATCGGCGGAAAGCCTTGTGCCATTTTGTTGTGTCCCTCATGTCATTGCGATATGCGATCTTGCGATCGCTTTATCGTAATGACCAAAATTTGCTTTATTTATTTTAAATGGATATTGCTTTAAAAAGGGTTTTTATAAAGCGCTCATTTGATTATCGGACCTTTCGTTAAGTAAAAGTTTTGATATCAATTTTATTTTAAAGGGACCCATTTCACATTTTAGTGTTTTATGAATATAAATAACATGAAATGGGGGGTTGTTTGCAGAGCACAACAATTGGCGATTCACTGGAAGAACCAGTTATCTCTGGAAAAATAAAAAATGCTTAAACTTTTTGAAAATAGAGTTTCAACTACAAAGGAAAATTCTGATATAACTAGGTATCTATGCATTCTGAATATCATAAAAGTAATTTTGCTAACTTCCTCCTTTTGCTAATTTGAAATAAATACATTTTAGGTTTCAAATAGGCCTCTGTTGGTTTATAATGATAAAAATAGGAAAATCTCTCCAAATCAGCCTTTATAGTAAACTCGCCTGTCATAGGTAGAGCCTCTGCTGCCAACAAATGTTTATAGTCTCGACAGGGATACCTTTTAACCATATAATTGTCCATTGTCCCATCCAATTAAGAGTGTGATTATCAGAATGAATTCAAAGCATGCTTTCATATTTTGTTCACCTTTCTTCTTTCTGTCATTGACAGGATAAAAAGTCATTGCCCTGGTTTGGTGGCCGACTATTGACAATGCCACTCACTGGTAGTAGTATAACTGAACAAGCTAGCTCGTGATGAGACTCCTTGTCTTGAAATTTCAAGCCATTACCCTGTTTTGGTATGCAGTATTGGTAATGTCAGTTAAGCTATTTCCCTATGAACATGGTAAGCAGGCTTGTAATAAGACCTCTTATCTTTAATATCCTATATTTTAGAATTACACTCTGAAAAATCATAAACTTTAATGAATGGGGTGAACAATCTTTTCCTTAAGAATCAATGGATGACAGGTTAAGA
>APFE030977602.1:13876-42443 GCA_000404065.3 Pinus taeda | reverse complement strand
TTTCCCTGTTTACAAGACCAAGTAATGGTTGATGTAAATGCAAGGACAAGCTGAGGAAGCAAATAATTAAAATAGAAAGAATTTGAAACAAAATATCGTTGACAGTTTAGAGCATAATGTGCTTTATCTTTCCATAAAAAAGATTAAAATTTCTAAAAAACTTTCTGTTTTGGAAGTTTGAAAAGTTTAAGGCAGAGATAACTGGTTCTCCCAAGTGAATCGCCAATTGTTTGGGCCAGCAACAGCCCCCCTTTTTTCATTTAAGTGTTATCCATAATACTAAAAGAATGGGGACCTTTAGTTAAATTTTTGGAAAAGCAAGAATTTCCTTTCTTCAAAATAAGGTTACCATCGTAAGCTTAGGAAGATCTTTTGAATACTTTAAAACCTAAGTTTATAATAAGAAAAAGACTTTAAAAAGAAGTCGCATCATAAAATGATAGTAAAGTACCATCATTTGGCTATTGCATCGGAATAGAAAAAACTAATAAGAAAAACTTCAAGATTTACCGATTTGCGATAACACCGATCGCGAGATCGCATATCGCAGGAAATGGGCTAACGAAATTTGGCAAACGTAAAACTTCTACAATCTGCGATGATGCGATAGCGCGATAAAACGATGGTTGCGATATTAAGCCAAACCAGCTCTGCGACATTATATTTGTGATAGAACGATAATGCGATAATGCGATGTCGCAATCTACGAAGTTGTGAAGCAAATCGCAAAATCACTCCATCGTGAATCTTTCGGGCACGCTATTCAAGAAAAGCCACTTACCATAATCTGACTCAAGATCATGCGCTTTAAATGTTAATAAAGGGATTAGTTTTTCAGTTATTAATGAAATATGGACGCGTGATTTTTAAAGAATTTCTTCACGTAAGGTGACATATTTGATGTATCTGCTGCATTTAAAACTCTCCCATCACCTTTCTTGATCAGTCATTTCCATTTCACTTGTGAGTCACAGGAATAGAGAACGGAGGACTATACAAGGAAATACGCAGGAAGAAATGGGAAAGAAAAATAAATCTCAGAGCTCCGAGGTGAAGAGAATGGCACCTTTATATACAGACACAGCTTGTAACAGAGATGCAGGGATATCAACATGGGAAGGCATGTACAGACTGCTTGAAGAAGAAAATCCCAGAATAATGAAGGTTACCACTAGCTCAGACTCACAGGGTTCTTCCGAAGCATCCCTAGAAGAATTAGCATGCTCATTCCTACATAGGATAGCAGCAAGGCCCAAAATTCTCCCATATACAGACATGATCAAGTGGATACTTGATAATGCGGAAATAAAAGACAGACAGTTCAAGATTCAAGGACAAGGTCTCATCGGATCATTCGCTACACAAGATTTAAAGCTCATGTATCATCTTCCTGAGCCGCAGGAAACTTACAATACGCAATTCATTGAAAAATTCGTGGCAGAGAACCTGAACCTATCAGAGACCACCAAGGATTGGTCCAGAAAAGATGAATCGCTCAAGAAAGACAAAAATGGTATGTACAGCACTGGTTCCCTCACCTCCCCGTATTGTTTTACTGCAGCCATGCTTTGTAGATTATTTGGAAAGCCAGATATCAATAAATTTTCATCTGAATGGTTACCATTAATAGATGCTGCCACAAATGCCATAATTATAGATTGGGCCAAGGTCTTTTTTGATAACCTAGTCAAGGCTATTCTCAATTACCAGTCTAAAAGGTCCATGTCTCAAAGGATCTATCCTCCTTTTTACTTATCCACATATGTTATGGATTCGATTTGCTATGTGTCTAAATTTCCTGTTATGGATTGGAAATGGACAACTCAAGACCCATTACCCATCCATGTCTATCATAAGATATTATGGGACTCCAGTTCATTCCACATTTCTACCAAATTTGTCACGGGCTTATCCTACCCTCGTATAGAATGTTATATGATAAAGACCCCCCGAGGTGCTCACCTGAGGCACAGATAGATATCATCCCCATCACAAGATGGCTCGGGGAGGAATTATTCACCTATGTTAGAGTATTTGGAAGCACTGTCCCCCCCCCCCATGTTCTACCTTTGTATATCCCCGATAAACTTTTGGCTCGAGAAATTGCATACCAAACTTGTTCAAAAGGCGGCCTAACAAAGGATTTAATGGACAAGAAGAAGGCTATATGGCCACAGTTTGCTGCGGTTTGTGGGGCCTTTTTCGCTGTTCGATGTAGGACATGCGTTTACAGAAATACATAATATAACATGTCTGCAGTTATTTAAAATCGCGGAAAGACCATTTGACCTAAATGAAATTGCTCAGAATTTCACAACTACAATCAAGGTGAAAGTGTTTTTTGGAAAAAAGGATTTATTTGATGACTTATTCCAAAATAATGGCTCGCTTCAAGAAATTTTGCGGGAAGATCAATCGCAATTATCTCCAGAAGACTTTCAAAATTTCAAGGTATACAGGGAAAAAATATTGGCCACTATTCCTTTAGAAAAGCTACGATTACCTGCTAGAGAACCAAATCCAAGCATTAGCCTCAGTTGAAATTCAAGCAGTTCCAAATCTAAATCTAAGTCTGCGCAAAAAGTATCTAAACATTCCAAAAGATCCGGGAACGACCAAAATAAGAGCGAAGAGGCAGCTAAGGACACGGCTCAGCCAATGGAAATTCTGCAACAACAAGTTATTACATGCCCGCAAAAAGATCCTCCCTCTCTCATCATCAAATCACCACCTGTCATAACCGAGCTGGATAAGGAATGGGAAACCTTCGATGAACTAATCAATCTTGAAGGAAAAATCCCAAAAACACCTACGAGCAATACTCAGATTGCGGGAGGAGTAATCCCAACCATAGTCAGCAATATCTCAGAAAAAGAACATGCCCCTATCACTCCATCTTCTGAGCTTGTACTTAATATAGAAGAAATTCCTCCTCTGGACATCTTTTATAGCCCTCAACATAAAGCAGTAGTAAGAAGACAAAGAAAGAAAAGGAAATTAGAAAATGCACTACATCAAGATGCTGAGCAATTGGACGTCTTATGGAAAGACCCCAACAGTAATCCAACTGAAAATCTCACTAAACTGTCTCAGATCGCAGGAGCATATGCTTCTGCGACTATTGACAAAGCGTCAGAAGTACAACAATTGTTAAAAGAATAAGAAGATCAAATACAGTTACTGCAACAACAATTGCAACAGGCCAATACTAATAATGAGGCACACAAACAGCTTGAAAAGTTGCAGGAAGATTTCCAGCAAATGAAAATAGGTTATCAAAGAAGTCTCGACGAGAAAGGAAAACAATTGCAAAATTTAAAAGAGATGCATAAAGATGAGCCTAAGCTTAAAGAGTTTATTTCAGAATCTATTGCCTTGAAAGAACAACTACTGCAACAACAAGAAGTGTTGGGACAAAAGATATCACAATGGAGTTACTATTGCGAAATGAGTGATAAGATCACTAATCAAGTGGTCGAATTACGAAGCGACTATGATCTGGCTGACAAACAGGTGACTGATTATCTGACTTGGCAGGAAGGAGATCAAGGAAAAGAGGCAGGCAAACCCAGGATAAATGAGAATCATAAAGAGTTGCTCTTTAGTAAGTGGGATGATCAAATCAAAGAAGCAAAAAAAGCGGCAGGAACAACAGCTACGACATCAAGTATTCTCATTGACTGTATAAATGAGAATTTGCACAGAGCAAATTTAATCACTGAAACTACTCCGAGATATTTACCAAACAAACCAAAATTAGAGGAGGGTTGGAAGCATAAAGCACAAGAAAAGGAAAAATAAATCCAACTACTAAAAAGATTAAATTGGGAATGTTACTGGACATATTTGGTAAAACCGCATAGCTAGTGGATGACCCTGAAATGTATCATAAATGCAGCTGAAAAGGTGGTGCCAACACTCATCGATTCCGTTTTCTCAGCCCAGCTCAAACCAGAAGTTAGCCAACCGACTCTCCTTGAACAAATGTTGAATACATGCAGCTTTAAAGACCAGATACATAAATAGTTTAATTTGGAATCTTATTTTTGCTTGAAAATTAGATTAGAAAAAGGGCAGTCATTTGAAAACCGCTTCCTAATTTTTTGTAAATAAATTATTATTAGATTTAGTTAGTAGTATTTAAACCCTTATCATGCATTTAGAGAAGGGTCCAGAAATTTGTCAAAAACTTGTGCTCAGAACATGCACTTTTGCACTCTCAGAGGAGGTTTTGATGAATGAAAGGATCAAGATTTATTGATGTTTGCGTTTGATATCTGCTACTGATGTTGCACTTCTATAATCTTAGTAGATATTAGAACAAGGAGAGATAAATCATTGTTGCTTGAAGCTTATGAGTAGGACCAGTCATAAATGGTACTTTTATCTCTTGACCATTTCTGCTTACATTCTTAAAGCAATATACAGTTTTGAGTTGTTTATATGTTATTACATGAATGTTTGTGTTACCATTTGGTACTTTTGTACGGTGGAGCCATTTATTTATGTTTAATATGTGAATAACTTATTATGCGATATGATGTTCACAACTGTTTTGCCTAACTTTTCATGCAAAGTGGTTCATCTTAAATGATTTCCATTCTTATAATCGCTGAATGATCTTTATTACGAGTTATTATTTGAAATCTCTTTAGATCGCATAATAGAAGAATTACATCCCGGGTTAGCATAGATTAGATGTGCTGTTTTCATTAGATTACAATAGCATATAGTTAGATTAAAGTAGTTCATATAGGAACTTTTAGATCAGCAACATCCGATTATGCACACACACACACCCTTAGATTGGGAAACTGGTCCCATTACCTGAGTTGGACCCGCTATACCAAACGGATAAGGAGCTACCAACCAAGGTCCGGACCGGACGGTTATCCCCTTGTTGTCGACCCGATTTTCGGGGCTTCAACACACTCTTACATTGTCACTTTTCATTCAAAATTTTTATCATTATTTAAGAGTCTCTATCATCTCAATAAACTAAGGTAGCTGGGCAAATTTAAAAATAAATTGACTAAATTAATTTTAAACATATTTAGAATATCCCTAATGATGAAATTAATTAAAAGTACAATAATCTCTTTATTGTTGCCCAAGAGAGCCTACATCCATGTTACCCTGTCTATCAAACACCAAAAGAGATCAAATCCCTTAGATCGGAGATTAAGTATCTAGATTTAAAATAAATATACCTTAATTAATTAATTAATTAATTAATTAATGATAAAAAAATGAATATATTACCAATTTTATGATGCTAAAAATAATTAATTATATAATTTTTTAAATACTAAAAATTATAATTATTTGTTTCATCTTATCTTAATAGTATTATTACCTATAATTATTTTATTTATATTTGTATGGTATGTAATTTCTGCGCAAATTGGTTTAAACATCAATTTAATTGTAGAGTTGAGGCTTCTATGATCCATATCAATTTTAAGAGAGATTTTTTTGGCAAAAATCACATAGAAACCATTTGTCCTGACCATGAATGACACTAGCTGGTTTGAAACGCGTCGACAAATGGTTTCTCATGTGATTTTTGCCAAAAAAATCTCTCATAAACATCAATTTAAATTTATATAATATATATACCTCACTTATTTATATAGTTATATTATCTACATATGCCATATAAATATGCCCACTCATGTTAACATGCATATACCATATAGATATAAATAATGTGTGTTAGACGCCATTCAAACTGCATGTGGATCAAGCTAACTATATATATACGTCATTGCGTTGTACGCCCGAGTAACTTGCACTCTCTACCATGGGCTCTATTACAAAACTCTAAACTCAAACCCACACTTTGGAGGGTAAAGTGAAAATAAAAGATGGTCTAACTCAAGTTCAAACTCAACTTTGGAGAGTAAAGTCGACTCAAAACTCAAGACTCAAGTTCAGACGGTTTACTAGGAAAACTGAAGATGAAACTCAGAGTTTGGGGAGTAAACTGAGAATAAAAAGCGCTCTGTTAGAAAACTCGAAACCCCAGAATATGAAGAGCAGATAGAACCGCGCCACATCGAAGAGATCGTCTGAAGAGCAACCCTGTGGTGGAATTGCCATGACGCACGGGGAGCAGTGGCGGGGTGGCTGAGAGGCCAAAGACAGGGTAGGTCGGCACCGTAGCGTGTGAAGTTGAAGAGCTCTGCAAGTGAAGGTGTCTTCCTCAACTTCACGAGCTACCGTTCCGACCTACCTTATAGTTGGCCTGCTTTTATTTCCAATTCTGAGACGAAGGCCAACTAATAAGTTATTTGGTATAAAAAGCGTACAACTAGTACTTATATTGATTTCTTGTTTTTTTTTTTCTGCTCATAAATCAAATGTGTTTGATAAACTGTTTCCTAAAATATGTCCCTTATCCGCAATCGAATTCGGGGTGCCGCAGTGAAAATATGTCCCCTCCCCGGCATCGAATTACTCATGACGCCAAGATGAAAAAATGTCCCTTCCCCGGCATTGAACTCGGGACGTCTGGGTGAGAATGAGGTGGACAACAGCTAACAGAATCGTATATACTCACTGATCGGATCCCTATTCTTGATTAAATAATTTGAATATCTTCCTTGAGGATAAAACCTAATTCAAATCATATGCAAGGGAATAACACAATACTCAGTCATCGTATTCCTATTTCTCATTAACTAATTTGAATATCATTGATATTTCAATTTTCCATGCCAACTTCGCCTCCTCCGATATGCTCACTATTCATTTTTGCTGCCAAAACTGTAGCCAAAACTTCCTCCTCTTCATTCTGCCATGTCAACTAGGCTTTTTTCCGGGAAGGGTATTTTTATATCGATTAAAGATTTTGGAATTATCTGAAATCTAAAAAATGATGGTAAGAAATCCCAAAAGCATGAATTAGTTCAGATAATTAACCTTACTCATAATCTTGAAATATTCAGAAAATCCACAATCCACACTCAATCTCAAAATATTTAAAAAATCCACAAACCACTTAATGGGTGCAGAGTCCCAATGCATAGTCCGTCCTTTGGTAATGGGTGCAGAGTTCGCCTCCTCCAGAATTCATTCCATTCTATTCAAGAATATAAGCAATACATTCTCCTTTCTCCTCGAAACAAAAGTAGTTTTCTTTTCGATTCTCTTTTAAACAAAAGTAGTTTTCTTTTCGATTCTTTTTTAAATTTCATTTTAATCAGAGAATAAAATAGCAATTAGAAGTTGAGTTTTTTTTCTTAAAAATATTGAATTTTTTATATATATAAGTTGTAAAGTATTTAATTTAATTAATAATTGAAATAATTATACAATTTTGAATAAAATTGTGATTTTTATATTTAAAAATATATTTTTTAAATATATAAATAAATTAACATGTATTTTTTATAAATTAAATAATTAAAAATTTAAATTTTTAAATATCCATATTAAATTTTGAATAAAATTGATCAAAATACAAAAAAAAAAAAGTATTACACAAACTATAACTATAACCATTATTGATATAGTGGACAACATGCAGCTTTCCGTTTTCTAAAGCATTTCGTCGATTTTATAAGCGTTATCGTTTGCAAGCCGACGGTTGTTGTATGATGGAAAGCATTGGCATCACGTCGCCTTACACGACAAAACGACTTTGGACGTTCCCGAGGGTTTGTCTACTGACAATAGAAAGATGTAAAAACCTGCATTCAGAACAACGCCTTTAGAGCTTCCCGAGGGTTTGTCTACTGAGTGGAAAGATGGAACAGCCTGCATTCCGACCAACGACATTGGAAATTAGAAAAATCGATATAAAGAGGTGAGAGAAGGAACAAGTCATGCATAACAATATACATGTATGCTGTTTTGATATGTTTCCTCGCTTTTCACTGAATGTTTACTCAATGATCTCAGTAGAGGTGAAAGCGAGCGAATCATATGAAAAACGCGACCGAGGTGGCCAGAACCGCGTCACGTTGAAGAGATTGCCTGAAGGCCGGCGCTGCAGCATCGACCTAGTGGTGGAACTGCCATGACCCACCAGGAGCATTAGCAGGGTCAGTGAGACGCTTAGGACAGGGTAGGTCAGCACCGTAGCGCATGAACTTGCATAGGGATTAGTTTGATTTTTTTTATTTTTATTTTTTAAGTTTAAAATTGGTTGTGTTAGGAGGTGTTTTAAATCTAGTATAGGAAGTTGTTCATGTTAGATCTTAATATTTTAAATTAAAGTGGGATAATTATATAAATTAAATGGCCTACTAAAAGTAAAAAAAGTTACCTAATTACTTTGTCAAAATTTAAAAAAAATCATAAAAATTAAGTAAACCAATTTAGATCTATATTAAGTTTGGATCAACCAAATACTGAGAAAGAAGGAGTGATAAGGGCAAGATGGAGAGAGAGAGGGGGAGACAGAGGGGGGCGGGGAGGAAAGGGGGGTTAGATATAGAGATGCCGAGGAAGGGTGGGCAGAAGGAGGGAGCAAGATAGTGAAAGAGTTGGAGGGTAGAGATAGAGTTTCTGTGTGTGAAATGGAGGTGTTATAGACATTTTTGAGCAGTGCAACCCCAATCATACATGTCCATAAACCAAGGGCTCTTAAGTCCCTAAAAGTGTTGCTTCATGCCCTAAAGGAACAAGATCAACTATTACATCATCTCCCAGAAGTTCTCCGCAGAAAACTACTCAGAACTGATCAAAACTGGACCATACAGAATGCTTAGTGCAAAAGGTGCGGCTCAGTGTAAAGGGTGTGATGCATATTGAAAAGCCCTTCTGTAGGGTGCAATGGGCGAGAGTGGACAAATGTTTTGCAAGGTGGGATCATGGAATCTTCCAGAAACTTCTCCTGTGACACTTGCCTCTCTGAATTCGCCCAGGGATGAGTAAGAGATCATCAATCTCCAAGTGGAATCAAGAACTATCAGAGAGAGGACACTAATCAAAATCCCAGAAGCTGACTCACCCCCCTGCAATCATCTATATATAGATCCCTCATCACAGAGATCTAGAGGCTGGAAGCTTGTATCTTGTAAGGAAGTGTTGTTGGTTTCCTGGTGCAACATCATAGTGTTGGGTGATGTAACCTTTTCATGAGGTGAAGAAGGGCTTTCATGCTGAGAGGATGATGTTGGGTCAGAACAATTGATTGTAATCCTCTTTGCTGTTCTTGATATTAATAAATCTATTCAAGTTTTCCTCCACATTCTTGTATGTTTAATGATATATGCATTTGTGTGGTCAATACATATCTGGTCCTGTATTACTTATGATTGTAGATCTTTGTTCTTTGGTAGTATTATGTTGCTTTGATTCTACAGGTGCTCTTTGAAGCTGGGTAGACGAAAAATGGGTAGCGAAGATCTATCAGAAGGGAGAAGAACCAAGCGAGGAACCAAGCACAAGAATGAGGTTGGTGTACTTTATTCCCCTCTTATCTACTTCTCATAAAGGAAAGCGAAAGTAGTTTTTGTTTGTTTGTTTCTAAGATAGCTACCAGTCTTAGTGGGACTAGTAGCTCCGAGTGGACACTAGATTTCCCAATAACAAAATGGCAACTCCACTGGGAAGCGAATAGATTATTTTCTTGTCTATATTTGTTTGTTTTATAAACTTACAGACGGAGCCTGAAGTCAAGCCAGGTAGCCTTCGAACTGCATTTGCTATGCAAGTGCAAAGTAGATCAATGTTGCTTCAGTATATCTCCATGTTTTGTTTATAAACTGAACAATCAATTTGCAAACATTCTAATTGCCCTGGTGGTGGCTCTAGTAACCTCATTAGATCAACTCCTGTGATTTATATTTACTGAACATCACTTCCTTGGCCTAAATCCCTAAACTGAGCTGCAAATTGTGACCAAAGACCAAGTAAAAGTCTCACACTGGTACCATCGCACCCTCTCTTCAAGGAAGTCTGTATGCATCGCACCTCCTGTGTGCAGTAGGTGGGATGCATACTAGATTCCCTGTGTAACAGGTGCGATGGTCAGAAAAGGTTAATTTTTCCTTCAGACTTTGGTTTTTCTTCAGTCTCTTTAGCTCTATTAAGGAGTTTTGCTATCTGTGATCAGTATACCACTGTGGAAACCCCCTTTCTTTCCATCATTCCGCCTCCATTGTGCAAAGAACTGTGAATTTTTTTATGTATTGTGCGCCATTTTTAGATCTCTTTTACAAAGAAGTAGCATAAGCGAACTGTCGTTTCTTGATTTGAAAGTGTCGTACGTGTCGTTTTCAGTCATAGAAGAGAATCCTATTGCTCTTGATGGTCGATTATACTGTTACTCTTGTAATTGATTTTAATTAGTAGTTTTTTAAGTGTCGAAAACAATTTTCAATTCAAAATCGCAAAGTGTCGTCATTATCTTCCTTTTGTTTTGAAGAGAAATTTGTTAGTATTGTTGCTTTGAAAAGATAATTCAGATTTGTACTTAGCATTCTTCTTGTCATTCACACATTAAGAAGGCTGAAAACAAATACATGCATGTGCATTTGCATTTAGACTGCTTGTTGGTTTGATTTAGGACAGTGCATCTAGTGGTGATGTATGCTTTATATTGAAAGAATCTTGTTTCTCTTTCCTTAGTAGCTAGGATTTTCATTGCAAAAAGAAGATTAAACGATTGTTTATCATCTTAGATTACATTTTAGGAATTATATATCTACATCACGCGGTGAACCTGAAAGGCAAATTTCTTAAGCAAGATCAACTGTAAAATAAATTTAATGAACCTAAAAATGCTTTGGAACCTAATGCACAACATTTAGAAGTCTAGGCTAGAGACGTATTTCGATGTCGTAAAGCCTGGAAACTATCGCTTTCATTGCTAGTTGGGTGATTCCTCCTCTTTGAAACAACAAGTGCCAGTATGGAATTGTGCTCCCACGTACCATTGAGTATATATTGGGAGACCACAATAGGCTATATCCTTTATCCTTAAGAAGCCGTGTCTACCGCCCTATCGATCGCAATGCACTAAACACAGCATTCGGGAAGATTGACTGTCGTACCATAAAAAGTATTCTGCAGTTTTGCGATTGGTTTGGTAATCCCTCTGTCTAGATTTCCAGAGTAGTCTCTTTCGCTCCTTTTCAGACTCCTTAAAGGAAATGATCCATCTGAGCACTTGTCACTTCAGGCTCATTAAAAATTGTAGGTGACTAAAGTCATCTTTTGTTTTTTCTCGACTCTTAAAAATTGAAAAAACAAGTTGTGTCAAAGCATCTAAAATTCATTTAATTCGGAATCATTTTCCCCTTTATTTTGAGTTGACCGAGTAATTCTCAATCGTGGAAGAAATTCAATCGAAACCCCATCGTTCGTGGAGGCTTATGAGTCAACCATGTTTTACTCCAGAAACGAAACTATTCTGGATAAAGCAAACTCGTTTAACCGGATCGAAGTCCCATGGTTTAGTTGGAACAAGTACTCCGACATCCTCAGAGACTCCGGTTACTCCGAATAGTTCCAGTATCCCTGCCTCTACAAAAGAAATTCCGCAGCCACAAAAAGACATTACAACTGATTCCAGTGTGACAGTAAATGCTTCTATTCCTGAACCGGCTCCATTTGCAACTGATTCGGAAGGTGTTATACCCCAAACATCTGTCGTTGCAGAACCTATACCTTCTCCGACACTGGAAATATTTTACGGACCTGACGGTCTGCCTCTTCTGCCTGATTGAGTTGTCATAAAAGAGATTGTGGAAGATCCTCCATCTAGCACTCCATCACAATTCGAAGCTGGGCTCACCTTATATCCTTCTTCATCAGAACTTAGCCTCCCGCCATCGGAAGTTTCTCAAGAATCACTGAGGAATCTTTTGGATAGGCTAAATATGTCTAAACAACCATCGACATCTAGTACTGTGTCATCCAACACAGTAGCGACAGAACTTCCTGCTACTACTCTGACAATGTTCACTAGTGTACCATATGTCCCAACTAGCTCTCAATCACTGGATGGAGTCCATCCAGGGTTTGTTTCAACAGTGTGGTCTATTCCCGTTTTTTCGTCCGGAATAGTATCTGGAATCTCTTATGTTGAGTCTTAGCAAATTGATCCTTCACAATTTCAATTTGGGCAATCCGCCCCCCAAAGGCAAATCATTCCGTTGAGCACTGGGTTATCGCCATATGGAGGGTTGTATAACATTTCATTGTCTTCTTCGAGAGAAAAACCATGCAGGAGTTCACAACAGAATTTAGGTTATGCTGAAATTACATCTAGTGGTTGGGTGCCAATCCTACCTCAACAACCAAGAGTTGTATACTCAATGCAAAAAAGTTTACCTATGTCAAATATCTCCACTACGCTGGCTATTGTGGCAGTGTCACAAGTACAAGCATTCCTTGTTGTATGCCAACCTCAGGTTTCTCAGGTCGCAATGCAACAACCTCTTGTCCCTACGACATGACCGAAATCACCGACTAGTGTAATCACTGAGGTTCAAACGGGGACCATTACCCCTCACCTTGGTCAAACAGTTAGTATTGGACAATAGCTCATGGCATCACAACCATGGCTGGTGCAATACCAACAACCGCAATTCCAACAAGATTAGCAAGGATATGAGCAACAAGTCTTTGCAGGTAATGGGCAGTCGTATATTGAAAACAATCAACATCAATCATATCATAATGGTCATGCCCATCAACATTACCAAAGTTACCAGCATCAGATGTATTATGCTGGTATGCAAAGACCAGTTGCTTAGACAATTCCATCTTATTCTGGGTATGCTTCACCGAGCTTGAATCAACAGTTGCCTTTTGTGGCAACTTTAGAGTTACTAGATCTAAATCGACTAACAAACGATCCAATTGCTTACGCCCCTTGGTGGAAAACGATTCCTCATAAACTTCCGTCAAATATTCCTAAATTTAATGGAAATCCGGGTGAAGACCCGTTGAATCATGTGATGACCTTTCATCTGTGGTGTTCATCCAACACTCTCAACGATGATTCATCAGGCTTCGCCTTTTTTAGCCGATGTTAACTGGTCCAGTAGCAAAATGTTATATCGAATTGCCTATAGCTTCGTTTGATAACTTCTATACCCTAGCCACCACCTTTTTAACCCATTTTCAGTTACCCATAAGGTACGAAATGGGAACAAAGCTTCTTACCAATTTCAAACAAACAAAGGCCACTGACATATCCGATCATATTCATGAGTGGTGACATCATCGTAGAATGGTAAAAACATATGTTCTTGATCAGCTATTGGCTAAATGGTTTATTAAGTCATTGTTACCTTCTATTACGAAAGAAGTGGCAAAGAGAGGAGTCGTCACTGAAGAGCAAGTTATTGCTCATGCACAATATCTAGACTTGATCTACACTCAGTCTGGCACACTCTACGATAAAATCCCTAATGCTCCTAGACCGAAATTTTCTATTCCTCCCCCTGCTAAATCAAACAAAGATTCTCATGTCGGCGATGGCGCGATAGGTACGACCAGCACGAAAAACGTAAAGGCTACATCGAAGAAAGCCTGTATGGTTTCAAGTGAAAATTAAAATGAAGAACTTATCGCGTCGAAAGTAAATGCCGTGTCAACTGACAAAGGCAAAGAAACCAAGCAACCAGGAGGCAAGAAGAAAAACAAAGGGAAGAAGAAGAAACAGGAGGAGTCACCTCCTGAAAAACCTTCTACAAACCCTTCTGGAGGCAGGAAACCAAATCATCCATGCTTTATATGTGATGAGGATCATTGAAAATCAGATTGTCCATATAAAGCTGAGCTTAGAAAATTCTTCAAGAGTTCAAAAACCTTGACAGTATTGACTGATCTGTTTCCGAATCCAGGAACAAATCTGGTTGCTAGTAACAATGCTTCACCATCCCAAGTGCTAATATTGTCTGTTTCGAAGCAGCTGAATGATGCTTTCATATCGACAAGGAATAAAGATTACGGGAAACCACAGATGTCGAACAACAAGGATAATGATCAACCTAGTATTTCGACAACAACTTCAACTGAAGTTCTACCACCCATCACTCCTGAACTAATGATAAAACCACCAAAGGGGGTAGTACGCAAATCAACATTTAATCCTCGTGCTAGAGTAGCACAACATTATAATATAGTGGAGTATCTAACCCAGTCACCGTCCGTTATGTCGACACTTGAGGTACTACAAAATTTCCCCTACCAAAAGCAGGCTTTATTATCAGCGACAGGTGGGATTGACCCAACGGATTCCAATCTTGTGTCCTTTAATCACAAAGGGTATGACCCTCAGTTGCCAGTTCAACTAGCTTTCCTTGTTCAAGTGAAAGCCCTCAACAAAACTGTTCATAGAATAATTATTGATGAGGGAGCATCCACATGTATTATGTCAATGAGTTGCTAGAAAGCTTTAGGATCTCCACCCTTGTCGAGATCGTCGACAACATTAAAATAATTTGATGGATGAACGTACACCCGATATGGGATATTGAGTAACTTGCAGGTGGAACTAGGTGGAAAACAGTAGAAATTGATGTTGAAGTTATCGACGAAAACCTCGATTACAACATCCTACTGGGAAGGCCATGCCTGTCAAAGATTGCATAACCGCAGTCAGAAGTTGCCATGCCTGTCAAATTTTCGATCGCAAAACCAGAATACCACTCGCACCTCTACAGCCAGTAGTAGCTGTTGGGCCATTCGCCAAATGGGGCATAGATTTCATGACATGTAACCCCACCTCGGCCGGGGGGCATGGGTATATCATAGTCGCAGTAGACTATTTTACCAAATGGTCCGAGGCGATGCCTACATTAAACAACAACGACGAAACGACTGCCCCTTTTTTTCAATCATATAGTCTCCAGATTCAACGTTCCACAGGCCATAGTCACAGATCATGGATCGCATTTTCGCAATCACATGATGGCTGAGTTGGCTGCCAAATTAGGACTATCCCACAACATCTCTACTCCGTATTATCCGCAAGGTAACGGACAGGTTGAAGCAATCAACAAGGTCTTGAAGCGCATGCTGCAAAGGATTATTGGAGTCCATAAACGGAGTTGGCACCTGATCCTGTACTCGGCCTTGTGGGTGAACCGGACATTGGTGAGGAATGTGACCAGGTTTACACCTTTTCAATTGGTGTACGACTTGGAAGCGATCTTGCCGATTTAGTGTGAAATCTCATCCCTCAAGCTCGTAGTCGGCCTTCTCCCCAGAACTTCAGAAGAAGAGGCTCGTTTCTTGGAATTAATCCAATTGGATGAAACCCATCGTGATATCGCTTTGGCTAATGAAGCCCATAAGAAACGAGTCAAGGTGCAGTTTGACAAAAATGTCAAACCCTGTGTCTTCTCAGAAGGTGACCTGGTCTTACTTTATGACCAGGAATCCGATAAATTGGGAGCGGGTAAGTTTAAGTATTTATGGATGGGTGCCTATATTGTTAAGCGTGTATTAGCAAAAGGGGCCTACGAGTTGGTGGATTATGATGGGATTCCACTGGCGTAACCCCGCAAAGTGTTGTACCTCAAGCGTTACTATGCTTAATTCAGTGTAGTAATCCCTATTCTTTTGTTACATTTTTGCTTTCACTAAGGGTAATTGTTTTGGTTAGGTAATCCAATTTTTTCATTTGTTGCAGATGTTGAACCTATTGGAACCATTTGTTGGATATGTCAACGAAGCGATTCGTAGTTCACTGAACCTATCTTCTGCGGCCTGGGCCATCTTTGATCCCAGTGGCAAGTTAGTGAGTTTCAGAGGGGTATGTATTGTTCAGTCAACGAACAATATCGCTGAGTACAGTGCATTTATAGAACTCGTCTCTGATGCCATCGCGCATAGCATACGCTGACTTGTCGTCAGGCTAGACCCACAACTCGTCATTCTACAACTCACTGGTGTCTACTCTGTATGGAATTCAGCTATATATGGCATGTTCCTAAGGGTCAGGATTCTGGAAAGACAGCCCGATTTTATTCAATATCAACATATTTCCAGAAATTTAAACACATTAACAGACTCATTGACAAATTATGTGTTAGATAGACATTTGCGACATTTATAAAAAAAAGCATTACATCAATATTTGCATCAGGATCATGTAACTTAACCAAAATAAAGCTCCAAAAATCAAATATATATATATATATATATATATATATATATAATATATATATATATATATAACTGTTTATGGTTTACACATAATTTTCTGTAACCAAGAAAAAATCGATCAAATGACCCAAAACTCAAAATGCTAGGGGGAACCCTAGTCTAATGATGTTGGTGATAACAAGTCACCGCCTATGAAATCATGCGTAAAAGCCTAGTCCATCGACTCAGCACACCAATAGTATGTCGTTGCAACCTCAAAGGCAGCTCATCGATCCTCACGTCCGGAATACCAAGAGTGAGACCCTCGACTTGATCCTGCAATGCTGAAAGAGTCTCAGCCACATCAAGGTCATGAAGGATAGCCCTCCCCATAGCCTCTCCTGCTGGAGCAGCAGCTGGTGCTCTCGGGCGTACTACTCGTCGAACTGGTCCAATGTCTGCATGAGCACATGAGTTTGATTAGTCTTGATCAAAGAAAGCATAAGAACATTATAAAACCAATGAACAGAGATATGGTCAGAGAATTTACCTATAGCACCCCACTGCTCACCAGCCGAAAGCACCAAATCCAGGTCAACTCAGAAATCCATGCCAGCATATGGAAACTCTGTATAAACCATCTCCTGATGGTCGAACCACTCGAAGAAGTTATCAGAGAAAGAAATCTAGGACTGGCCAGCATGTCAGGCCATGAGCTCAACCCATCTCTGCATCCGTGGCTCAGTCGGTGGAGGTAAACCAAGTGAAATGTACCGCGGTTGGATCAGTGGGATCTTTTCCAAGGCGAAAGAGGTCAAAATAGAACCATAGCCAAAATTCTTAGGTCTTCCGCTTTTCACCTTGGTCAGTTGTTCTTTCATCACAGGGAGTACTCTGTCACACCAGTTGAACACCTTCGTTTCAAGGCATTCCAAGGCGTACTACATATAAGACCTGTTAGCTATGTGAAGAGCTGCACTACCAGCTAGTCTAGCAAAAGTGAAGAAAATGATCCTCAAGGGCCGGTCAGTGACATCTCGGATGTTGATCTTGTTGTCCGTACTCTGCTGAGATCCCTCTCTGCAGTACCGACGAATGTACTCTCTCACATGTTCACCCCCATGGGCAGAACCTGATAATGACAGAGGGGCTCCATGCCTCGATAAACCAGTCAAAAAATAGATGTCCACAATAGTCAAGGGGATAGATTTTCCCTTGATCTAGAACACCTGGTTGGTAGGATCCTAGGTGTCGAGGAAATATTGCAACAAGTTGATTTGTTGCCTCATGCTAGGGATGTGGAAAAACTTCAGCAGGCCACAGTTCCACAGTGCAGTTACTGTACCCGGATCATGTAAAGCAACCATGTCCTCTTTTTCATGCTCGCATTCTCACCATGTAACAACCATTTTGCTCCGATGAATCTCTAAAAAACAAACAAGAGAAGAGTCAGGGTCCTGATTTGGCAAAAACATGCAAAAATTCCATGAGAAAACAGTGTAAATGTTTCCCTCCTTGCACCCATCGCACCCTAGCAATGTACTGGGAGCGATGCATACTAATTGGCCAGTAGCCGATCTAGTATGCATCACACTTTCCGATATAGGAAGGGTGCGATGGAGCCAGGGTGAATTTTTCAAAACCAGGGGCTCAGAAAAATAGGAAAACATGCTCAGAATTCAAAAAGGAAGGAATGCAACTGAAGAGCTCAGGTTTAGCTGTTACCTAGTCCAAACGGCGCCGAGAATTGTCCATAGAATCTCTCGGAATCAGCTAGTGAAAATCAGGGGGGAAAAGCACCTCCAGAGCTCCAACAAACCAAGTTCAAATGAAATGGTAAAATGAGAGGTAAAAGTCACTTTTAAATTACTATTCACGTAATTCGAGTAAGGTATTAGTGCTTTAACTCATTTTTAAAGCATGTGTTTTCATTTCTAATCAGTTTGATGAAGCAATTAAGCAGGTAGTACGACAAAGTGCTAACGGTGAATCAAATAATCAATGACCATTATCATAAGCAGTTTTTATGTGAAGTTCAAGCTCGTTAAAAATTAAACCTAAGCAATGAGAAAATGTTTCCCCCAGAGTTTAAGCTCATTAAAAAATGAACCAATTTCCGGTAAATAACCATTGTGAATGCATTATCATCGTCTTTTGAGCCTTGGTCGTGTTCTCATCATCACCGCCACTCTGTTTTAGCCGATCATACGCCTCCATTTGATTGTTTATCCTTTTTTAGGAACATCTGTGACGAGTGATTCTGTTAGCCATCCTTGTGACACCGGCCATGATTGGAAAATTCCAAACCTTACCTAGAAACAGCTGCTACCCGAAATTATCACTCGTTCCTAAAAAAATGAGTCTCCTTTAAGCTCTTTTCACCTGACTCATAAAATATGAAAAGATCGCCGAGCGATTGGCCACTCCAGCTCATTAAAGTCATTGGAAGTGCTATCCCTCCTCTAGATTTTAAATTTTTTCGACCTGAGTGATTATTACACAAAAAGATCGAGCGCTTGTCTTGTTCGGCTCGTTAAAGCTATCGAAAATTCATCCATTTCGTATTATTTTATAGTTTTTCGGACTTAAGGGATTACATGACGAAAAAGGATTATTAGAGTTTCCTTTCCATCCCTTTTCAGACTCTCTAAAATTGAAAAAGGACCGAGTTATCATTGTCGTTAAACTCGTTAAAATTAATAGCGAAAAACTTGTCATATAGACAAGAACGAGTTTCACTGTCGCTAGGCTTGTTAAAACATATTGACGGGTTTTCCCAAAGGGCGAATTATAGAAAAAGCATATGTTATCCTCCTCAAGCTTGATAAAAAGAAAAAGGTACTAGTCAGTAATGACTAGGGAAAATTGGGAAGAAAACTTGAAGAAACTTTATTGGTAGCAAGTCGCTCTTGAAATGACACTTTCACTCCACGTCCGAGTTGGGTTGGGTTATTCTATTCACTTGTCATATCATCATTGGTCCATCGCACCATCCATATTTGGGGTTAACGCTATCAATCCATTTCAGTGTCATCAGTATGTTCAAGAGAAGTCTCTTAGAGAATTCACCTGTGTCTCATCTGCTGCAATACATTCACGCTCCATTCTTTCATGACCGCCACCTTGAACCTTGTATCATCAGATCATTTTCACCTCCAAAATCATTTGCTCCATTCCGCGTCGTAGATGTGGGATTCATTAAGGCCCTCCTACGATGGGTCGCTTCTTGTCGACATCAGCTCATTATCCAAGAAGTCGACCTAGGGACAACCCTTTGAGTACATTTAAGCTTGCATGGCTTAATGGCAAGTTTCTCGCTTCTGGCGACAGGTTTACATCAATTTCCTTCAACCGAAAGATTTTGCATGGTGTTCGACGCCAAGTCCCTTTTTTCACACCACGTGAATTTTATTGTAGTACCTTGAGGGTCATCATCATTATCGGTGATTCCTCTCGCACCTGTTAACAACTTACATCATTGGCTGGTAATCAGGCAATGTATTTCCATGTTCAACTCCATAACATCTTTCACATGGATCAAATTATACTCCGAGTGAAGATTGAACGAGTTTGAAGACCCCGGATCTAGTTTCATCCTTCCGGGCTGCGATATATTCAGGAATATAAAGACATCATTGTCGAACAGATGATCATCCAAATCAAAGGATGATGACTCCGTCAGAATCATCAGTCTTCTACACAGACGGTTGTCTGTCCTATGTACATGAAAATGAATTTATAAAGCTAAGCATGGGAATGCCCACCTCAGCTAGATCATGAAAAATATTATGAAGATAATCTATTGTATTGTATCTTATTACAGGTCACCTTCGAGCTTGAAAAAATTATGGATCCTCATGATAAAGAATTTCACCCGACATCAAAATATTAATGACCTCATGCTTTAGGGGGCAACTGTTATAGACGGGCACTGCAACCCCAATCACACATGTCCATAAACCAAGGGCTCCTAAGTCCCTAAAAGTGTTGCTTCATGCCCTAAAGGAACAAGGTCAGCTGATTACATCATCTCCCAGAAGTTCTCCAGAAAAAACTGCTTAGAACCGGTCAAAACTAGACCATACAAAATGCCCAGTGCAGAGGGTGCGATGCATCTCACCTGCTCAGTGTAAAGGGTGCGATGCATACTGGAAAGCCCTTTTGTAGGGTGCGATGGGCGAGAGTGGACAAATGGCAAAGACAATTTGCAAGGTGGATGATCATGGAATCTTCTAGAAACTTCTCCTATGACACTTGCCTCTTTGAATTCGCCCAGGGATGAGTAAGAGATCATCAATCTCCAAGTGGAATCAAGAACTATCAGAGAGAGGACACTAATCAAAATCCCAGAAGCTGACTCACCCCCTTGCAATCATCTATTTATGGATCCCTCATCACAGAGATCCAGAGGCTGGAATCTTATATCTTGTAAGGAAGTCTTGTTGGTTTCCTAGTGCAACATCATAGTGTTGGGTGATCTAAGCTTTTCATGAGGTGAAGAAGGGCTTTCATGCTAAGAGGATGATGGTAGGTTAGAACAATTGGTTGTAATCCTCTTTGCTATCATTGATATTAATAAATCTATTCAAGTTTTCCTCCACATTCTTGTATGTTTAATGATATATGCATTTGTGTGGTCAATACATATCTGGTTCTGTATTGCTTATGATTGTAGATCTCTGTTCTTCGATAGTATTATTTTGCTTTGATTCTATAGGTGCTCTTTGAAGCTAGGTAGACGAAAAAAGGGCAGCAAAGATCTATCAGAAGGGAGAGGAACCAAGCGAGGAACCAAGCACAAGACTGAGGTTGGTGTCCTTTGTTCCCCTCTTATCTACTTCTCATAAAGGAAAGAAAAAGTAGTTTTAGTTTGTTTGTTTCTAAGATAGCTACCAGTCTTAGTGGGACTAGCAGCTCTGAGTGGACACTAGATTTCCCGATAACAGGAGGGTAGAGAGAGAGAGTGTGTGTGTGAAATGGGGGAGAGACAGAGGGAGGGAGAGAGAAATATGGAGGTTGAGTGGGCGAGAGAGGGAGGGAAGAAGAAAAACATAGAGAGAGAGTAACGGAGGGATGAGAGTGGGAGGGAAGAGAGAGTGAGAGAAGGTGAAGAGAGAGAGGGAAAGGAAGAGGGAGGGTGAGAGAGATAGATAGATATGGATATAATGTGTGTATGTTTGGGGGATGAGATAGAGAGACAAATAAGAAGAGATAGAGAGGGACGAAGATATAGATTAAAGTGGGAGAGGGGAAAGAAGAGAGAAATATAGTGTGACGGAGGGAGAGATAAATAGATATGGAGAGAGAGAGAGCTTTTGTGCTTGGGGAGGTGAGATAGAGAGACAAAGGAAAGATGGAAGGAAACATAGATATAGATGGTAGGGAAATAGAGGGGACAAGAGAGAGATAGAGAGAGGAGGGAGTGGTTGTAAGAGAGGGAGATAGGGATGAGAGATACAATGTTATTCACTGAACTAGATGCATTAATTTCACTGTGGATGTCTATTCCTAATCCTATATGATTTATCACACTCGATGCATTAGATTCAATGTGGATTTTGATTTATAATCCTATTTGATTGCTTGTACTAGATGCATTGATTTCAGTGTGGATGTTGATTTCTAATCCTATTTGATTGCTTGCACTAGATGCATTGATTTCAATGTAACAACAAATAAAGTTATTGATGGTGTGCATTGATTTCTATGCTACAATAATACAACCATAAATAAAATACTTGAATTTTCATCTTAAATAAAATATTCATTTACCTGAAAATGTTTGTTTCTTGAAACCCTAAACTATTATAGTTGGTTACATTCATATTATTCTCATTTTCTATCATTCAACATTATTACTCACTTTGCATTCAAGCGAGGTAATAGAAAACAACTATCATTGAAACTTACTTGGGGTTTAACGCTCCATAAATCATAGTGGTTGACATTCGATAAAGCTACTATTAATTTTGGAGAGAAAGTGAGACAAGCTATGATGCTTACTACAATAGCTCGAGTTGAAGATTCAAATGGCCTATGATTTCAACTACCACTTTCATATTATCCATATGAAAAGATGGAAAAAAAAAAAAACACATGACAATAAGAACAATAGAAGAAAATAGTTTGAGAATAATAAAAATGATGGCTATTTGTAATTGAGTTTTCACATTTTCTATCATTGAGCACTTTTACATTGTCACTTTGCATTCAAAGTTTGTATGATTCTTCATTCTTCAAGTCTTTAATAGTAACTGAGAAAATTTAAAAATAAGGTGACTAGATTAATCTTAAACATATTTAGCATATCTCCAATGGTGAGAGTAATTGAATGTACAATATTTTTTTCTGACCACAAACGACTAAAACCAGTCTAGATCCACCATACCCATGTATGTATCAAGCACTGAAAAGCCCTTTATCTATCAAGCACCAAAAAGGATCAAATCTCTTAAAGTGTAAAATCAAATCTCTTAAGATATAAACATTTCCTCAATTTTTAGAGTGGAAAAAAAACGTTTACACCTCCACAAATTCGATCACTCTCAACTTAAAAAACTAGAATTAAAATAAATCTACTATATTAATTAATTAATAAATAATTAATATATTATTACCAAATTAGTAAAAATACATTAATTATATATAGTAATTTTAATATTATATTCTAACTAATTTTTTTATGCTTATGTTAATAGTATTATTAGATTATAATTATTTTATTTATATTGCATGCTACGTAAGCATCCGCACAGCAGTTTAAACTTCAATTTAAAATTATATGGTATATACATCACTTATTTATATAGTTATATTATGTACATGCATGTTAACATGCATATAGGATAAATATATAAATAATGTGCGTTGAAGCCATTCAACTGCATGTGGATCGAACTAGCTATATATACGTCCCTGCGTTGTACTCTCGAGTAACTTGCTATATTATGTAATTTGAGAAAACTCAAATGCAAACCCACACTTTGGAGGGTAAAGTGAAAATAAGGATTTTGGAGAGTAAAGTCGACTCAAAACTCAAGTTCAGAAAACTTAGAAAACTCGAAGATTCAATATAAAGAGCATATAGAAGTAACACAGGCGCATAAGTTATGGTGTGCACATAAGATATGGTGTGGTATGGTGTCTAGAAACAGACATTTTGGACGGTAAAGTGAAAATAAAAAGCAGGTTTTCTCGAATAATAATGATTTTTAATGAAAATATGTATTTTATTAAAAACTACCAATTGTCTAGGTGGTATAGTTTTCCTGAAATAACAATGACGAAACAACTTACATTCTAGTCATTTACCTACATTATCTCTCTAATTTTGAATTTGTCATCTCCTATCATTTAAAACATATTTTAACCGTTAAACCTACTCAACTTGTTTTCTTAATCTTAACACAACCAGATTTCCCTTAATAAAATGAAATAAATTAATAAGACATAAAATAAATCATTTTCTCATTTAAAACAGTTACATTTTATAATATTGTATTAAGACACAAAAAAAAAATTAAAAAATTGAAAAAAAACTTACAATTCAAAAAAATAGAACCCATTTAAAACAAAATTAATTATACATTGAAAAATAAGGAAGAAAACATTATTTTCCTAATAAAATAAATTAACCTTTTACTTTAACGAAATAATAATAAATGTTTTAAATAATAAGATATTTTTTGAGTGGCACAAGAGGTATAGAATAGACGGTGATATGGGTTGTACTCTTGAGTCACTCTATGATGTAAAAGTCAAATGTGTGATCCTAATTGCCTCTCGATTGTGCTTTTTCGTAATTACCTCTTTTATATGAAAATAATTAATAATATATCCTAGATTAAAACCCAAAAAAATGACGATAACTAAATCGCTTATTTACAAACCAACAACAAGTTAAAAAAAAGGAAAACTGAAAAAGAATAAAAAATCAAATAATAGAAAGAGAAAAAACCAACATATGAAAAACAAAACCAAAAAAACAAAAAAATTAATAAAAAAAAGTTAAAAACAAAAATGAGTTATTAAAATTAAAAATAAATAGAAATAAAATTAAAAAATAAAAAAAAATAAAAAGTAAAAGAAAAAAATATATACACATAAAAAAAATATGATGTTCTAACAATATCGAACGAAACTAAGAATATCACTTATATAGATAAATAAAAAGATAATTATATACATTCCAAAAACTTAAAATCAATAAAAATTAACTAATAAAAAATATAAATAAAAAAAAAAAAAAACTAATAAGAAAAAATTAAAAATAAATAAATTAAAATTATAAAAATAATAAAAATTATAACAATAAAAAAAATAAATAAAATAGATAGAAAAACATAATATTGGGATTTCCGATCAAATAACACTTATCATGTGAGTGTATTTTGGTGAGTACATTAGAAGCTTCCATAGCACTACAAAAGGACATTGCACATTGGTTTAAATCCCATTATAAAATAGATCTTCCATGTTTCTCTACATGTTCCCATAGACCTCTAAAAGACATATAATTTTAAACTGCATAATCTTAATGGGGATTAATAGGGTTACCATCATCTTCTTATTCTTCTTCATGGTGAGGGGAACTTTGTCGTTCAACTTTTATTTGATCTCTTAACTAGTGGAAAATCTCTTCCTCCTTTGCTTCAACCTAAAATGACTTCTTTGTTTCTTTCTTATTAGATATTATTTATAAAGAGTCCATACATTGGATGAGTGCACACTTTTGCAACCTACTCCAAATCTACTCGCTACTTCTGATGCACTAAAATGCTTATGGTATTATTGTTTTGTTTTATGATAGCCTACTCAATCACTACTATTCAGATGAAACTTCAAGTAAAGCACTTTAGTTAACTTCAATGAGATGTTCATGGTCAACACATCATCCTTTGAGATCATGAAAATATTGATTATGCATATTAAATAAACATGTACAATGAACTTAAAGAGGATTCTAATAGAGAAAGCCAAGTCTTCTAGTGACAACAATGTTATGGAAAATTTTTCAACAATAATAGCTTCTTGAAATATGAGATCAAAATTTTAGTGGCATACTCATTATGCCTATAATTTTGAGTCCCTTCCTAAGTATTTTGAACAAATATAAAATTGTGACATTGTATTTGGATTTAGGGCTCTAGACTTTCGAAATGAAATACAAACATGGAAAAATCTATTTTAATCACAGTCTCCCTAAAACAACTAGCCTCTAAACATTTCAAAGCAACTTCGATAAGAATATGTAGAATGTCATAATTATGACCAACCTCATTTTTTGGATAGGAAACTATCGACATAAATTGTCAATTCAGGAAAGGAATAAAATCCGATGTTGACATCAAATTATTGCAAAGGTTTCCCAAATAAAAATGGTGGTTGCTTTGACAAATTGCCTCAAGCTCTCCAAAACAATTTGGTTGAAAGAAGTCTAGTAAATTTCATAATTTGTTAAGATAAAAAGAAGCCAAAGAATTGATGTATGGTAGACTAAAAGTACCAAGATTTAAACTCATGTAGGAGGCTATTTGAAAGGAAGAGACACATCTAATGCAAACTTAAATGAATGAACTTGTCAAAGTTAACCAAGAGACTTAATAATCAACAAGTGCAGGAGTCAACCAGCTTAGAATATGGCAACATTCAATCTTTAGCCCTATCATTATACCATTCTAAATCTACCAAAACACAAAGCAACATTAATTATCCATTATCCAAAATTGATTCAAACAAGGGGATGGTGTTGTGTGTATCAAAAGTTTCCCATCCCAAACATTTTCCAACTCATAATCAAATGTTGAGTCATGTCAACATTTAATGTGCATTCAAATATGCTGAAGCAAAAAATTTACGAGATGGAAATAGTCTTGAACACCAATTTTTGACCAATATGCAAGCATTAATCTTACTCAATCATTCAACTTATTTATTTTCCTCCTCTCTTAAATATTTCTTGATATAGAAGGACATTCTTATGAAGAAATTGGTTTCTTTCTTGATTCTAGAAATGATATCTTCTAATTATGACACATTAGGAGTATTTTTATCCATATTTTCATTAATGATGATGATGGTACCCTTAAAAATGAAAGATTTATAAATCTTCCTTAGCTAAGATACAACACACAAGGGAGTGTATGTCATAGTCTAATTGTTTGATGGATTAAGGAAAGTCATACATAAAAAAATATTGAATTTCCCTTAGGGTCATGACAACCACTCCACTCCTACCACCCATTTTTCACAATAAGTTTTCTTCTAAATATAATAATTTATTTTCTAATTCCTATCAATATTTGATGTTGATATTTAGTTAATTAATCATTTCAACACTCATAATATTTTTCCTCATTTTTTTTATTTGGTCATGTTGTTGACATATAAAAAAAGTTACATAAAAATAAAAGAAACTACAGAAGTTCAAGACAAACAAAAACAATGAATTGAATTTCAGTTATTACATTTATTTATTTAAAACTAATCTAAATATCCTTCTCATTATTATCTATTTCCTTCATTATTTTTTATTAATCTCCTCTTAATTTTCATTTATTCAATGTCATGGCAAGAGAGAGTTGCATTGCAACTAGTCCTAGTATTTCAAAAATATAACATGTTTGTATGAAACTCTATTTAGAACCAAAACATTTGATATGGCTTATAGATAGGTAGTATAATTTTACTCATCTTTAACTAAGCATCGAGTAGTAAGCACATTGTCGATAAATATGTAAGTATGAATATATGCTACAACTAGTGGACATGCATGCCATTAAAAATACATCTGCATATTTATTATTTTCAAAGGTATACCAAACACTATTATACTTCTCAATATTTATTAATATACTCTTTCTTTTTCATTTATTAATTCATCTTGATTATACAGTAAGAGTGAGTTGCAATGCAAGTAGTAATTTCATTTAGGAAAAATATAACAGGTTCCTATGATACTATATTTAAACTCAAAACGTTTGACATGGGTTATAAGATAGACCGTATGATTATGTTAATGTCACTAAAAATGGAATAGTAAACACATTTCTAATGGATGTATAAGTATAATACGTGCCAAAATTAGCTGGCATGCATGCCATTATCATTCTAAATAAGTCTCACTATAGTAAATTGAAGTATACATCTACATATTTACTTTTTCCAACCAAATATCGATATTATCCTTGAATTAGTACCTTTTTCTTAGCTAGGGATATATATTAGTTTGTTTTCATACACAAAATGAGAAAAGGGTTGTCACAATTAGAACAATTTTATTAGATGAATTTTTTCTTTTGCATCAATTGAGGTAATTACGGATAGTTTACAATGTCTCGTATTTTATTATTTAAATGTTAGTAAATTCTACTTAGATTATGAGAAGAAAATCATTGTTAAGTATATTAATACTAAATTTAAAGATGTTAGTCTTACTTTTTAATGTGCTTGGTAAATCCATTTAATGTGTGATTTGAGAATATAAAATTGATAATTTTATGTTAAGATTACCATTAAATTTAAAGATATTAGTCTTACTTTTTAATGTGCTTGGTAAATCCATTTAATTTGTGATTTGAAAACATAAAATTGATAATTTTATATTATTTCTTAACGCAAGAGTTTTACTATTTAGCTTTTACCAAAATCGACATGGTCTAAAATTATAACATAATTATATTTAGAAATTCATATAAATATGAACATTAAATTTCAAAATAAGTCTAAAAAATGTTTTCACTATCTTCCAAAAAAATTATTGTTAGAGATTATTATTTCTAGCCAATAGAAGTTAGTAATCTTAAAGATAAATTTTAGATTGATATTTGTGGTTTTATTATTAGTTTTATCAATACTATCTAAACGCTAAAAAAAACTTAAAAAAAAATGGCAAGTCATGTTTCTTTCAACGTAAAGATCAATACCATTAGAATTTAACTTAATTATTTATTTATTTTTCTATTAAAAAACCCCTTTTAAGTGTAAAGGCCACATCAATCACAAAGATAAATTAGATAAGTATTTATTTTTTTATCTTATTTTAGTAGTATTATTAAGATAGAATTTTTATTTATTGTAGAATTGAGGCTTCTGTGAAGAATCATAGTTATATAAGAAGGATTTCCAACTAGTGTGGTTCATCGTGAGGACAAGTTGAAGAGACAGATAAGTCTAGCATGTTACTCCAATAGGTAAAAGGTACTAACGGTTATTTCCTGACTCAAGGAACTAGTCAAATTTCCATTTATTAATTTAATATTATTATTATTCTTTCTATTACTATTATTCCTCATATTTATTATTTTATTTATGGAATAAAGTTGAACTAGGTAAAAAGTGAAATAAAATAAGGGTTAGTTATCTATTTATTTATTCAAATTATCAATTAATTATATATAAATCAATATAAATAACTCACTAATATTCTTAATACTTATTATTTTATTTATGGAACTAATTTAAAATTAAATAACTTAATGTTTAGTTACTAAAGGTAATTCAATAATTTAAA
>APFE030977602.1:0-13483 GCA_000404065.3 Pinus taeda | reverse complement strand
AATCAAAGTAATATTATTAAGTTGATAGTAAAAAATATATAAATAAACCAATTATAATGGTAGGATTAAGAAGAGAGCTTACTTGCTATAAATACTAATAATATAAATATATATAAGTTCAGAATATACATAATGATATCAAAATTCGGACAAAACACCAAACCAGAAGAGCAACCTAGAAGAACAAGAAAAGGATGTGGAACGGAAGAAATCAAATAGAAAACCATGGAATAAGAAGGAAAATGACACCAGGAAGGTGCCCAAAGCAAACGACGAAAGCGCAAAAAGAAAGAAAAGGGAGACGGGGGGAGGGGGGGAGGAAAGGAAAAACACTAAGACGCAAGGGCAGGGATCCAACATCTACTGATCTTCCAACCATCATCCCTGTTGAGATTGTTAGGCCTTCTTTCAATTTCAATAGCCTCCCTGAATTTACGATGATGGAACTGAGTAACCTTGGCCACGACCTTGGCCTCCTCTATACAGACCTGATGCTTGGTCTTATTCACATGCTCTGCTAAAGCTGAAGACCTAGTTCTCCCGTGTCTCAGGTCAGCTGCATGTTCGCTAATTCTTTGCTGGATAGAGCGCCCTGTCTCCCCGATGTAGGGCGTCCCACAGGAGCAAGGGATCAAATAAACACCCTTCATATCCTTAGGGTTAACGGGATCTTTCACCGATCGGAGGGAATTACGAATGGTGCTCAGGGGCCTAAAGGTTGAGGGAATATCAAATCTCATAAGGATCCGAACAATCTTATCCGTGGTACCTTAGACATAGGGAAGATGGACACCTATTCTATGCTCTTTAGGCTCTTTCCTAATTAACACATTTCTAGAGGCTTTAAGGAAAGCCTTTTGACCAAGGCGCCTACTATATCCATTCTCCACAAAGACATCAAGGAGATGGGATCTCTCCTTATCCAAGCTCTCATTATCCGAAATCCTAAGGGCACGAGTAGCGAGGGTGTTGAGAACACCCATCTTCTGAGCCGGGAAATGATGGGAATTGGCATGCAGATACTGCTCAGTGTGCGTTTTCTTTCGGAACACGGAGTGGGAGAGAGAGCCATCCTTATTCTTAGAAATAAGAATATCCAGGAAAGGGAGGCATCCATTGACCTCTTTTTCCATGGTGAACTTAACGGCAGAGGACTGACCGTTGAGGTGATTGATGAAACGATCCAGCTCCTTAGGGCCATGGGACCAGATGACATTAGTGTCATCCACATACCTCTTCCACAACTTGGGAAGGAGATGAGCAGAGGCCAGAGCTTTGGCTTCGAAATCTTCCATAAAAAGGTTCGCAACAATCGGGGAGAGGGGGGAACCCATGGCCACCCCACAGGTTTGTTCGAAGAACTCCCCCTCGAAGCAGAAGAAAGTGGAAGTGAGACATATGTCAACGAGATGAGCGGTATCGGGATCATTTAGGCGATAGATCACTTCTAAGGCCTCCTTTATCGGGATGCAAGTATACAGGGAGACCACATCAAAGCTGACTAGAATGTCCTCCGGGTTTAGCTTAATATCCTTAAGCTCCATGATGAAGGGTGCAGAGTCCTTCACGAAGGACTCAGTGCGGCCAACCAGGGGCTTAAGTTTAAGGGCAATATATTTGGCTAGAAGGTAGGTTGGACCACTAATGGTGTTAATGATAGGCCTCAGAGGGGCCCCTTCCTTGTGAATCTTAGGCAACCCATAGATCTTAGGAGCGACGGGACAACTTTCAATGAGCTTGTGGCACAGGGAACCCACCGAGTTACTAGACATGATGGCGAGAGCCACTGTCCTGGAGATCTTCTTCAAAGGGTTCGTGGGCAGTTTTTTATAACTGCCACTATTGTGAACATGATCCATCATCTTCTTACGGTAATCATCTTTGTTAAGTATGACCATAGCCCCTCCTTTGTCAGCTTTTAGAACGACAATATTTTCATTTTGATTCAAGGACTTCAGGGCACATAATTCTTCCTTGTTGAGGTTCCTTCGAGGGGGCTTAGCACTCCTAAGGACTACAGCACAATCCTGACCTAACCTTAAAGAATGTGTTATTTATTTATATATCTTTTTATTAATCCTAGCGTTTTTAACAACCTAATGTTATATTAAATTATTTTTTTATAATTAATTAATAATTTAGAATAAATGAATTTTTTTTAATAAAAGTACTTTAGCAATATTATTATTTTTAATTTAATTTTTAATATATAATTTTCACCTTCAATAAAACTTACATTGGGAATTGTTTTATTGATTTATATTAACAACTAACATCATTATTATTATTATTAATTATTATTATATTATATATATATAATATATATATATATAAATATATATATATATGATTTATAAATATATATATATATATAGTTGGATATTTTAATAAATAAATAATTTGGTAAACAAATGAGGGAACTTTTTAAACTAACTTTAAAAAAGTATGGTATTCATTTTTATATGATTATTAAAATAATTATATATATTTTTCTATAAATTTATTAATAAATTTAAATTATTGAATTACCTTTAGTAACTAAACATTAAGTTATTTTATGTTTAAATTAGTTCCATAAATAAAATAATAAGTATTAAGAATATTAGTGAGTTATTTATATATATTTATATATAATTAATTGATAATTTAAATAAATAAATAGATAACTAACCCTTATTTTATTTCACTTTTTACCTAGTTCAACTTTATTCCATAAATAAAATAATAACTATGAGGAATAATACTAATGGTAAGAATAATAATAATATTAAATTAATAAATGGAAATTTGATTGGTTTCTTGGGTGAGGATAATATTAAATTAATAAATGGAAATTTGATTGGTTCTCTGCTCAGACTATTTAACATGCTAGACTTGATCTGTCTCTTCAACTTGTCTTGAACCACACTAGTTAGTTCGAAACGCGTCGACAAAGGTCTTTCTTGATGTGATTTACGCGGAAATCCTTTTTATATAATTATTTTATTTATATTTGCATGGTACTTAAGCATCCACACACACATTGGTTTAAACATTAATTTAAATTTATATGGTATATATAAATCACTTATTTATATAGTTATATTATGTACATATACCATATACATGCATGTTCACATGCATATAGATATTAATAATGTGCGTTGACGGCATTCAAAGTGCATGTGGATCAAACTTGCACTCTCTACCATGGGCTAACCCGCAGTTTAGAGGGTAAAGTGAAAATAAAGGACGGGCTAACTCAAGTTCAAACTCAACTTCGGAGAGTAAAGTGGACTCAAAAATCAAGTTCAGACAGCTTACTATGAAAACTGAAGATGAAACTCGGACTTTGGGTAGAAAACTCAGAATATAAAGAGCAGATAGAAGGAATATACATGTTGTATGGTGTTTCTTTGGTGGACTTTCCATGACGCAGCGGGAGAAGTGGCAGGGTCGGTGAGAGGCCTGGGACGCGGTAGGTCGGCACCGTAGCGGGTGAAGTTGAAGGGCTCTGCACCTTGCAAACCGCCTTCCTCAACTTCACGAGCTACCGTTCCGACCTACCTTGTAGTTGGCCTGCTTTTATTTCCAACTCTGACACAAAGAGATAGCCTGAAGAGAGACCCTGTGGTGGAATTGCCATGACGCACCGGGAGCAGTGGCGGGGTGGCTGAGAGGCCTGGGACAGGGTAGGTCTGGGACTGTAGCGGGTGAAGTTGAAGGGCTCTGCAACTTGCAAGGCGCCTTCCTCAACTTCACGAGCTACCGTTCAGACCTACCTTGTAGTGGGCCTGCTTTTATTTCCAACGCTGAGACGAGACCTACCTTGTAGTGGGCCTGCTTTTATTTCCAACTCTGAGACGAAGGCCAACCAGTAAGTTATTTGGTATAAAAGAATATTAAAATTTCCAACTCTGAGAGGAAGGCCAACCAGTAAGTTATTTGGTATAAAAGAATATTAAAATAAATACAACGAAAATCATACAAGTACTTATATTGATTTCTTGTTTTTTTTCTGCTCATAAATCAAATGTGTTTGAGAAACTGTTCCATAAAATATGTCCCTGTTCCGGAATCGAACTCGGGGTGCCGCGGTGAAAATATGCCCCTCCCTGGCATCGAATTACTCGGGACGCGAGGGTGAAAAATTGTCCCTTCCCCGGCATCGAACTCCGGACCTCTGGGTGAGAATGCGGTGGACAGCGACGATCAGAATCATATAATCATTAAATAATTGGAATATCATTGAAATTTCCTCGAGAATACAAACTAATTCAAATCATCTGCAAGTGAATAACACAATACTCAGCCATCGTATTCCTATTCTTCAATAATTAATTTGAATATCATTGATATTGATATTTCCACGACAATAAAAATTAATTCAAATAATCTGCAAGTGAATAGCCCAATTTCTCCTGTTCATTTTCCATGCCAACTCCGCCTCTTCCGATCTGCTCCCACTTAATTTTTGCTTCCAAAACGGTAGCAAAGGCTTCCTTCTCTTCATTCTGCCATAGCTGAAATCTAAAAAATGATGGTAAGAGATCCAAGAAACAGGTCAAATAATTAAGCTTACCCATAATCTTGAAATATTCAGAGAATCCACACTCAATCTCAAAATATTTAAAGAAATCCACAATCCACACTTAATCTCAAAGTGTTGTTCCAGTTTCAGGTTTGCAACTTCCCAACTAATCCAGGCTCCAGAAATAATTCCATTCAAGAATATAAGCAATACATTCTCCTGTGTCCACGAAACAAAAGTAGTTTTCTTTTCCATTTTTTTTAAATTTAATTCAATCTCAAGCCTCGGGTTACTGCCTTACACACCACCCTTGGCATTGCTCAGCGCTTAATCATTTCTCACTGCCGACAGAATGTGGCGTCATCTTCGTCTTCTCGTTATCTCTTGCGGCCTTTCCAACCAACGAGCACCTCGGCTGCGAGATATCTTGGCAATACTCAGAGAAAAGTTGTTACTCAGAGAAAAGTCAACTCTATTTAAAATCTGCAGGGTTTCATATTTAGTAAGTTAGGTATTTATATATTAATGATTAGGTCATTGTAGAAAAAAAAGCAAGAAAAAAGACTAATAGCAACTCTTTAATTTGTGAGTGAATTAAACATTTTCTTTAATAAAATATTTAAGCAGCAACTCCTCTACCTTCCTCTACCTTTCTATCAGATTAATATCAGACCTTAGTACGAATTTCAAGGTCTAAAAAGGCAACATTAAAAGGAGGTGAGCAGCCTGCAAAGCTTCCAACGTACTAAGAGAAGAGAGCCAGAAGAAAGGGCAGTAAGAAAAAGAGAACTGCGGCACTTTTAGAAAGGGGATAGACCCAACCCTGAAGTACAAACATTGAGATGATTTCATAAACCGACAAACTTACCACACAAACCATTGAGATGATTTGATTTTCTAAATTTGGCCAAACTTACCACACCCATATTGTCCTGGTCGACAAGTGCATTGACCCTCCACTTAAAAATTCAATCCATGAACGTATTCACACACGTTTGCATGCATTAACGTGTTACAAAGTATGTACGAAGTTTGAAAAGTCTGAATGTCTCCATGCATTAGCATACTCGTTTTAAAAGGGGAAAAACTATAAACATTTATGGAGAGTTTATAAAAGGTTTTGTTAAATATTTGGAGATTTATTTGAAAGGTTTGGAGATAAGGTTTAAAAAAAAATTGTATTAAAAAATATGCATTTCTATGTAAACCAATTAATAATAAAAATAACAAAACCAATTAATCGTTAATAAAACCTATAATAATAAAACTAATTAATTTTTAAAAAAACATTCATAACATGCAAAAAGTTAGAAATTGATGTAATTTTGTTTATTTTAATTTTTATTAAATACAAAAAGATTTATTGTTAGAAGAGGTTCAAGATGGATTAGAAATTGGTAGAAATTGTAATTACTTTCTATGTATGCAATGCATGAAGAGATGATTCAAGTCAAGTCTAGTAAGAGTTTGCATGATTCTATATTTATTAATTTATGTGTTTATATGCCTATGGTTGGGTCATTGTAGCAAAAGAAACAAGAAAGGGTCATTGTAGCAAAAGAAACAAGAAAATAGACCAGCCACAACTTGGTAGATGTATATGAGTGAATCAAGTTTTGTGTTTAATAGAGTATTTGAGCAACAACTCACATTCTTTCTGTGTAATTTTTTGTGTTTTCCTCCTTTGCTTTTACATCATATTGGTATTACAGGTGAGGTCGAGTTTCAAGATCCAAAGAGCTAGAATTAAAGGGAGGTGAGAAGCCTACAAAACCGTTACTATATCTAGAGAAGATAACCAAAACATCTATGTCCATTCCTACATCTTTTTCTTCATCTTCTCTTTTAGCTATAATTGTAACCGTTCTACTATCTTGTCTACCTGCATAGTCAAAATCAATTCTAAAAACATATTCATTATGCTCTACATTGAGAGCTTTCTCCTCTTCCTCTTCCTTCTCTACCTCTACCTTCTCTTCCTCTATTGTCGCATCATAATCTTCATTTTCCACTTGTTTACTAACCTTTGTTGTTGTAAACAAGTTGCCTCCCACTTAGCTTCTAGAGACAAGTGGGCTTCTATTACCAAATAAAAACATATCAGTGAGATTTTTCTTGTTGCATCATGTGCAACCACTCATCACTAGTTAATTGTTCTTCATCAAAGTTAACATTAAAAATTTCAATTGTTGGATCCACCAAACCACTTGTTGCTCAATTAGTAGATTTATCAGTGACAAACTCAGTTGCTTCTAGTTCACACACCACTGCATGAGAAGTTCTCAGCTTTTCTTGATAACTTGTTTTTACAGTGGCAACTTCAACCTTCAATTCTTCATCAACATGGAACTTTCCATAATTGATACAATCAATCCCTATTTGAGAAAAGAGAACATAAATGTCATCAACATAATTTTCCTCAATTTTTTGGTTAGATATATAAGCATGCATGTGCTAAGTAACAATTTCAACTTCACCAAATTCTTCAGTTGTTGCTAAATTTACTAGAGATGCACTCTCAACTCTACAAACCATTACTTCATATGAAAAAATCTCTTTTTCATTCTCAAACTTAAATGTATCAACCTTTGATTCAAACAGGTCACTATCAACTTCACCATCCATCATTTTTATAGTGGATTTCTTAAGAATTTATATGATCTTTCCCTGCTTCACATGCAAAGGCCTCAACTTATCTCTTTATAATAATATTTGTCTTCTACATCCATATGCATGTCCACATAATGGGTTTCAATTTTATACTCTTCACGACCGTCATCCACATTTGACTGGGAGTCTCCAATCTTTGTTGATCTCTTAGAGTCTTGCTCATTTACTCTCATACCCACGATTGACTTCTCTATTGACTCTTCAACATACTGTCATACAACTTGTTGTCATATGTTAGTTTTCTTTCGACCAAATTCTACTCCCAAGATATTCCATGCTTCCTAGGAAGATGAAGCTTTTTCTACCTTGCACAAAAAAATCTTATCCAATGCCGATTTTATAAGACCCAATACTAAAGCACTACATACTTGTCAATATGGTTTATTAGACTGATTTTAAATCAAATCTTTACATCGAAGAAAATTTTTCACTTGGACAAACCAAAAACCAAAATTTTTACCAATAATTTTTTTAAAGTGTTACTAGGTCCATTCTAATTTGTTCTTTCTCGAATTGTTTTGTTTAATGTACTTTTCTTTTAGATGCCTCGGTTGTGGAAACAATATTTATGATATATTCAAAATAATCTCGCTCTTCCTTTCAATTTATTTGATTTGTTTGCTTCATTTTATCTCTATAATTGTAGAAATTTGATAGAAATTGCAACTACTCAAGATTTCAAACCGAAAAAACAAGAGGCAATTCTACTCTACTAATTCGTGGAATGGAAATCACAATTTAGAACAACATGCGTAGACATGAAATAAGCAACACCATAAGTACATAGTGATTTTTGGGGGAGCCAAACTGGGAAAAATCCCTCAAGCCTCTTTGCATTAATCAATTTAATAAAGAAACTATTACAATTTCTAACTTCAACTCTAATCTCAACCTGCAAAAGAATAATTGTTCTCTCTAGTGAATTGAGAAACTCTGCCCAATGCCTAGTTAATTATTTTCTCAACTAGACTTCCATTTCCTTGTGCAATTCCAAAGGAAATTATTGCCTAAAACACATGAATTTGCTTCTAATTCATTGAACAATTCCCCAGGATTGATCTCCTGATTTGATGCAGCAACTGTAAACTCAAACTAGTATGCAACTCATGCTACCCTAACTTGTCGTCTCCACTTCAGCTAAGAAATTCAAATTCCATGCATGCATTAACTATTTTGGGTTGATTGATCAATTAACTAATAAATCTATAGTTATACTTTGTTGACGGTGTTGGGCCCGCAAATATTCAAGGGGATCTCCGTGGTAATAAGTCCCAACTCGACCTCAGATCGTTTGGAGTAGGATTCCCAGTAGTGGGTGGTAATGTAATGCCTTGACTACAATAGAAAGCAGAGATAAGTATGATTATTTTGGGTGGAAGCAAGTGTGTGACCTTGTAGTGAGTCAAGTGAGATGATGGGAGTTCTTACACATGGAGGGGAAAAGGAAGTGCACCCCTTAGAAGTTTGTAATAGTACATAGCTTGAAAGGAACACACGTGCATAATGACATCACATGATAATGTTGAGCACTAGAGAAGGTGTGATATTTTCATTTACTTTGTCATATTTTCTTCAAAACTCACAACCTTTTTACATCATGTGCTAGGTATATGATAAGAGATTATAATAAAATCTACAAGATTTATATGTAATGTGAAATAACTAATAATTACCCTTTTTCTATGCAGAAAGAGGAGAGAACGGAAGAATGTCATCCCAAAGGAAAGAACAAGATCAAGTTAATTGTTGTCCCTTTGACAGGGAATGACGTTCAAACAAGGCGATCCAAATTGTAGCGCAACAGCTAGGAAAAGGAAAAAGGGATACCCAATTAGTGCAAAACAACAAGAGGATAATTGAGAACTAACAGTTTGGTGAATCCCTCAGGATCCTTTGATCCTGAGGGATCTTTATCTTCACAATATTTTGTATCATTGGTATCTCCGCTTGACTATTATAAGACGGGGTAGCACTGTTAGCTTGAGGGGAGAACAATTGTTATTTTTATGAAATTATTCTTGGTACTTGAACTTTGATCATCGACTCCCTTTGAAAAGTGATTCACTGTAACTCTGTTTGATGTTTAATATATAAATCTTGTTGTCGTTTTATCATTGATTCTGGAGTAACCTTAGGCAGTGAGTCGCTGGAGGCTAAGGGCCCGACCTTGGTGGATCACTTGCTCCTGTACCATTATGTCTGACTCATGTCTGGTTTGATATCTTCCATTTAATCTGTTCAGTGATCTGACGTGCCTTGCTATTTTACATATCGGCTCTGTTATATATACTTGACTAAGTAATATTATTACCTGCAACAGGATTGTTATGTTATTCATTCTAACTTTATATCGCATTGTTGTTCCTCTTGACAATTGATATAACATTGTTGTTCCTTATATATTTCCATTTGATTGTATCGAAGTTCAAATTAATGTTCCTTTTAATCATGTGTTTAATTTGGTTTGTTGTACATTTGTATTTGATCTAAGTTGTTGTTCTATATTTTATTTCTGTTAATTTGCATCGACATATGCTGTCTAGTTCCCAGATTGATGATCCTTTCTTTGAGTGCTTTTTAATTGCATCAGCTTATAGAGGGAAGAGTTACCATTACTATACCCTTGACTGATAAATTGTTGTAGCTTTCTGAATGCATGATTTGAGTCTTAGGTTTCTTTTTGCAAGAAGATTTTATTCCAAGCATCTGTTTAGTCTTGTATTTAGAACACTATACTACTAGCATTACTCTGAAAAATGACCACCTCAAACTGAGTACACTCTTTGAGATAACAAACCATTCCTAGATTGACAATTAATGTAGGGTAAATAGAGGTGAAAAAGACCCTTTTTACTACTCGACAGCTAAGATTTAGAATAGTCCACAAGTTAAAGTGATGGGTTAATCCAATAATGCGCATTCAACAAGATTCATAAAATTCCATACAAAGTAATCCATGAACAAATGTGTAAGTTAAACAGCATAGATTTTGAAAGAAACCAAAATAGTCCAACTATAATAACAACATATGCATGAAAGTGTGTTGGCTTTGTTATTATTATTATAAGTGAAATTTCCATCCATACATACACCATTAACAACGACTAGCCCCAATAGTGGAACACTACAGCCAAGAACACCTTCTCCTCCAAAGAAGTATACTCGCTCTACATTGTCGAGAAGCCAAGGCTTGTCAAAATACTCCAAAGCCTTCTCTAAGCCCACGCCTAGCCAAAATCTTGGCTCCCAAAAGCCTTGGTCTATGAGTTATGGGTTAATCCAAAAACACACATTCAATAAGATTCATACAATTGCCTACAAAGTAGTTCATAAGAAAATGCGTAAATTAAACAACTTGTGTTGCTAAAGTAACCAAAATAGTCCAACTATAGTAACAACATGTGCATGAAATTATGCTCGCTCTGTTATTATTATTATAAGTGAAAGTTCCATCCATACGTACACTACTAAAAACCACTAGCTCCAATAGTGGAACATTAGAGTCAAGAACACCTGCTCCTCCAAATACACTCTACAATGTGGAGAAGCGAAGTCTCGTCATGATACTCCCAAGCCTTCTCTAAGCCTAAGCCTAGCCAAAGTCTTCACTCCCAACAACCCTACTCTATGAGTTATGAGATCCTATTTCTAACAAAGGGTGGGGTGACCCTTGACATTCCCCTTTGTGACTCTTTGACTACCCTCATGGCTCTTCAACTTCTTTAGAAATAACCCATTACATTATATAGTGATTTTTCACTTTTTAGAAAATTTTCGGCGAAATCACATAGATATTCTTTTGTCCTGACGATGAACCACACTGGTTGGTTCGAAACGCGTCGACAAAAGAATATCTATGTGATTTCGCCGAAAATTCTCTAAACATTGTTATGGATCACAGAAGTCTAAATTCCTTAATGATTTTTCACTTCCCACTAATGACACTTAGAATCTCACTTACAACATATTTACAAATAATATTACATTTTCCACTTGTACCCATGTGAGACGAAATAGGCTAGAGAAAACCTAACAAGACAAAACACTGTGACTTAGAAGTTTGGGGAAATACCAACTCAGTAACCTCCACTTGATGCTTCTCGGTCATGTACTGATGCCAAGCTTGGTACTTTGCGATGACATCCCCAAACTGCTTTATGGTGTCTTTCTGATAACAAACTCTTACTTCCATAGATTTTGGGTATATGGTCTCAAAACCTGTATCCAACTCATTTTGAAGCATGAGCAGCATGATGTTGATCTTAACAAGACCATCGATGTACTTATACATGTTGTGTGCATTTAGCTCCAAGTCTTCCCTAGTGGCCTCTATCTTAGCTTCTCCACATACTCATCGATCTCTAGTTGAACTTGGTTCTTGTGTTTAACATTGGTGAGGTAACTTGCATGTGTTCACTCTCTTCCTTAGTTGTTGGATCTTTCACCTCATCAACCTGTATTGGCGGTGTTTTCTCTATCATTATGCCTTGCCTTTTTTCTTATTCTTGCTTCTTCTTCTCTTCCTATTCTTTCCTCCTCAGCTCCCGTTCTTCCTTGAATTCTTGTTTTTCTTTCTGCACTCTTAGTTTTGCTACGTACAAGATCTTCTTTTCTCTCTTCCTCCAGTCTGTCATCTGTTTCCTTTGCTTCCCTATTTCTTCTGTCACCAAAGATGCCTACATGAGGATGGACTTTGCTTTCACTCTGTAGCTTTTTTCACCCTCTATTATGCTAGCAATCTCATCTTCCCCTGATCTTATATTGGATTGCTGAGTTTTGTTATTACTGTTAGAATTGTTTCATGTTAGTGTTGACTCCTTTTGTATGGATAGTTTACTGTCCACATGTATTGGAAAGTTAATTGATTCTTTCTCAACTAGTTCCCCAGTACTACTTTTAGTGATTTCTCTTGAAGAAATTCTCTTTGATGCCATGGTACAATGCCTGTTGGAGAGAAGTGTTTCACGGGTGTGGTACCTGTGGAATAGAAAGGAGACTCATGGCAATAAAACATTGGCTGTTGCAAATCTAACTTCACAACATGATCAAGTAACAATATTGGCATCTGATGAGAGGGATTGCATGGTTTTTTCTGACATGGGTGAGTGAATGAGTGTGGGAACTGTGAAATACACAGTCCCAATAGTCAGTGTGGAACCTTCATGAATGGAACTACCTAATGTGCAGTTTAGCCTGTGCTAGAGCTTGGGAGAGACTGTGCATTGGGCAGTATCAATGGATAGGTTGGGAGACTAGCTCCTGGAACTACATAATGCATAGTTGGAGCCAGGCTAGGATAGCCTTTGCATAATTCCAAAAGTAAAGACAAAGGTCTTGAGCTCCTAGATTGTGCAATGCATGAAGTGAAGTGTGAGATTCGGGCAGGGGGGAGCCCAAATCTTCCAAAGGGAGTGCGAAAAACAAGAAGATCTGAAACTTGGTGTGAGGCTTAGTCCAAATCTAATTAAGTGTATATGCATGTATGTGAAACAAAAGAAACAATTGATTAAATTGAAGGGGAATGAAGCATGTGAAGAGAGTCACTGCAACAACGACCTTTGGTGCAAAAACGGGAAACTCATGTGACACTTGGGAAAGACAATCTATAACTTGAAACAACACTTCTAAAAGCAAGTTAAAAATGTCATCATTGTTTCAAAAAAATAATTGAAACAACACTCTCACAAGCTAAACAACCAAAAGCGATAGAAAAAAGTGGTAAAAGACTATAAAAGCAAAAACCCACCCAAAAAAGTGACGATAATTGCAGTGAAGGTTCCTTTATCTCCTCAGGAATACCAGAGCTCCAATATCAAACATTAAAATAAGCTCTCACAACATCGATTAAATAGATTTGGTCGATTTAGGGTTTAAGACGCGAAGGCCAAAAATCAAGGAAAAAGTGATACTTTTTCCAAAATAACTCAAGTTACTCCTCTGGGTTGCTAAAAATATATCCATATTTTCTAGGGATGGATTTTGGCTTTTTGATTCTTTTTTTTCAGGAAAATATGCCATGCATGGCCTGGAGAGGTTGTGTAGTTCTCGAAAGGACTGGGCAACTCACTAGCTCATGCACTGAGCAGCTTCTGAGCAAGAAGTTTCTGTGCAATTTCTGGGTTGACTGGATCTGAGCAACCTCTAATGCTCTACATAATTTCTCAGATGAAGGTTGGTTGTCAGCTGGATCTGTGCAATTTTGGAGCTGAAGGCTCACTGTCAACTTGGACTGCGCAATTCTTGAGAGCAAGGTTGGTTGCCCTCAAGGATTGTGTATTTCAGTAAGGTAAGCCTAGAACTGGG
>APFE030977601.1:0-19529 GCA_000404065.3 Pinus taeda | reverse complement strand
ATCATCAGATCCCTTTCCTTTATCAGGAGCTTTAGATTTACAGTCCCTTTTGTAGTGCCCTTCCTTTCCTCATTTCCAACACACCACCTTTACAGGTTTTCATGGAGATTTAGATCTCCCACATGATGACTTATTTTTGTTTTTGTTATGGGACCGTCCTCGTACAGACAAGGCATCACCATTCTGGCTCTCTATGTTTTTCTATCTCATCTCCTCCATCAGCAAGAATGAGACTATTTCATCAAACTTCAAGGCAATTGCATTACTACCTATTGTAATAGCCAGACTATCCCACGAATCTAGTAGAGAACACAACAAACTGATGCACTTATCTTCATCTGAAATTTTAATATCAACAGATAATAATTGACTTAACACAGTATTAAATGCGTTAAAATGTTCTGTCACCGAGTCTCCATCTTTCATCCTCAAGTTATACAACTTTTTCTGTAGCAGTAGTTTATTCACCAGAGACTTAGACTAGTACAAAGTCCCTAACTTGTCCCACAAAGCCTTTGTTGTAGCTTCCCCTGATACATTCAGTAATACTGAATCTGTGACACACAATCGTATTGTGCTTTTTTCCTTTTGATCCAACTTCTTCCATTCTTCATCGGACACTCCTATTGGTTTAGTACCCTGATCTACCGTGATCCACTGATCATTATCCACCAAAAACTCCTCCATCTTGAGTTTCCACAACTCAAAACTTTAACCATTAAATTTCTTGATCTCTATCTTTCCACTACTCACCATCTTCCTTTACCACCAGAATTGATCTCGTAGATCTCCCTCTGAACAGGGTCTACCACAGGCCCGAGTGAAACCCCTCAGCAAAAAAGGTGTCCCCTTGAAGCCAAAACAACTCTGATACCAAATGTAGGTTTTAACCCTGTACCGAAATTACCTACATACAAATTCTAAAACACATAAAATAAACAATGTGAGAGAATAACACATAAAACACATATACACAGAGATTTTCCCCTAGATCCCAAAATCGGGACTACCAGCTTGATTTTTCATTATGTTCCTTTCAACGTTACAATACATATTTATACATGCCAAAGCATCCAATACCATGGACCGAAAACCATCGCGTGAAAAAAAACATGTGCGAAAATCATGCACAAAACCATAGGTGGGTCTGTCCAACCTAACATAGGTTCCAAAAACAAAGTTTTCTGGGGTGCTGCCCTGGACCCCATAAAGTGGGGTTATGGGTACGCCTCAAACCCCATGTAACCCCCCCTCTAACCCCCCCTCTAACCCCCTGGTTAACTACGTGGGCTAGTTGTGGAAAGAATATAACACAACCCAACAAAAAAATTGTCTCTATAAAGACAATATATAACACAAACACTATTCTCTCCTAGGAGACAATTTCATTTTTGTCTCTCCAAAGACAATAGTTGGGATTAAAGACATATTATCTTTATAGAGACAATAAGTCTTTGATCCTAACTATTGTCTCTCTAGAGACAATAAAATTTATATTTAGAAGCAATACAATATCACTTTTGTCTCTTTAGAGACAATATAAAATAATGAATCTAGAAAAATACCTCACCATTGAAATAAATCAATACAAAAAATATCTAATTTAACAATAAAATAAAATATCATTCATTAATTCATGTTAGGGCATAGTGGCATCAAACCACCAACCTCCTTCTTATAAGGCAAGTGCTTTTCCATTAAGCTAGAACCCTTTAAAAAATAATGCAAGTTATAGCAGTCCTTGAAATTGCATATGCAAACATTGATTTAAAAAAAAATGCTCAAGACATAATGGCATAATCCTTATAAAATCTATACTCACGCAACACCTATTTTTAACTTAATAGAAAATAACTCAATCGAGTTAGCTAAATTTCACACCCTTGTAGCATGACCCACACAATAAGCTAATAATACACAATAATCTACAAAACATTTAATCTATTCCTACAAAGAAAAGTAACTAGAATTAGCACAAGATGTTAATATCTTGCCACAACAATTAACTTTCATATTTCTTTCTACATATGATTTTGCCAATAATGAAATACAAAAAAGGGTCCCAAAAATTCTTCTAATCGCTTCATTGACACCATTACCACTTGGTTGAATTAATTGCAACAAAATGAATAGTTCTTTTAACCCATTTGAACACTTATGTTTGTCTGAAAACCTCATTTAGAAAACTGAATAGCCCCTTTAGCCCAACCTACGCTCCTCCCTGCCATGTCTATATGAAAACCTCAATTTTTCATATCTGTCAACATATTTTAATATAAAAAAGAAAACAGTGATAATTCTCGTACATGATCTTAGATTCATATTAATTCAATTTATTTAATTAAACACTTCATATGAAATATTAATTTCATCTTAAGTATTTTTTCTTAAATAACCCCTTGTGTAGTAGTGTGTAAATCTTGCATATATGTCGCCTGCACCAACTATTGATATCATTAGAAACACTGAGAAGTATGTGATGGGGAGGGTCATGTGCTTGGATATTTTTCAATCTTGGGCGTGACGTTTACTCAAAGTCTTTGTTTGGGAACAAGGAAATGACCATATTGAATTCTTCTCTCTATGCCCACAACATCCCACCTACATGAAGTCCCAAAATAAGTCTTAGAAGTCTTGATAGATCACCATTAACAGTAAACAAGAAATCCACAACCATGTCTCTGACTTGCAATATTTTACTATATGCTTCTCCTTACAGTGAAGTTTTTCATGTGTATATTATTTATTTGTTGAAAACCTGGTACTTCTGGAGATATTTCACTATATTTGTGAAAGGCCTCCCAAATCTAGCCAAATAATTACAAAATCCAATGCCTAAAATATTGTTAACGTATTCCTTTCTACTTTAGCCACTTTTATATCAATAACATAGCAAGGTATGTGCGACAAACTAATGGGGATGGGTGGAGAAACAAATTGTAATTTCTATGTATATCTATTAGCTAAAATTCAAATCTAGTCCACATCTTGAAAACTTCAGGATTGAAATGATCTAAAAATATAATTGTGTAGCTTTTAAGTTTTTCAATAAATTTAGGGAATCAAATACTGGTAGAAATGGTACCTATACTTGGTTGTGAGCTGTGGATCAAGATAAGCATGTCAAACTTTGCTAATTTATTCTGAGGGCATGAATGGACTCCACTGCCAAGGGGAAGAAACATGTTTTGTTTTGGAGGTCTCTGCAACAACAAAGTCACAATATTAATATGTTTAGAGTTAAATAATATATCAATAGATATTGAGAAGAAGACAATGAAAATCACAAATTTTCATTAATGTCAACTTTGAACCCTAGAAAACACACACACACACACACATATAAAACCAATGATGCTCATCAAAATCCAACATTCTAGAAACATCACATTCACTAACCTCAAATTTGGAAGGATCAAAAGTATGAGGGTCCTGAAAGAATTCTAGATTATGATAAATGTTTTTTAAAAGTGGCATGACCTTCATAGCCATTGGGAATGAAGTAGCCTGCATAATATATGTTATATTGGTATAAAGGAATTTTAAACTTGCAAGTTCTTTTGAGGGATATGTATTACTGTTTTTTTGGGAAAGGGCCATGTTTATCTTGATTAAACCCTGGAAAAGACACACGCACAAACATATATATGAAACCAATGATGCTCCTCAAGATCCAAACATTTGAGAAACATCACACTCACTAACCTCAAATTTGGAATGATCAAATGTATGAGGATCTTGAAAGAATTCTATATTATGATAAATGTTTTTTAAAAGTGGCATGACCTTCATAGCCATTGGGAATGAGGTAGCATGCACAATATATGTTATATTGGTATAAAGGCATTTTAAACTTGCAAGTTCTTTTGAGGTATATGTATTAGTGTTTTTTTGGGAAAGGGCCATGCTTATCTTGATTGTAGATTTTAAAATATTTTGGAAATTTCACGGACATGAGTGAAGTCAAACCACTAACTTCACTCCTGTCTATAAAATTTCCCAAATATTACAAAATCTGAAATCTAATTAGACTTAGGTTTTATCAAACAAAACCAATTCTAAGTTCAACAATTAATGTGGCAAGTTTTCTTTTTGGAAAGGGCAATCCTTATCACAATTACAGATTTCAAAATATTTTGAAAATCTAGAGACGCGAGTGAAGAAAAACCATTGACTCTGCTAAAATCTACATATTTTCCTATATATTCCAAAATCTATAATCTAATTACACAAAAGTTTTAGGTAACAAAACCAACTCTAAGAAGCTCAACAACTGTCCTCACGTACAATAACTCTGTACTCAACACAATTTAAAACCTACGTATAATAGCTCTATACCCAACTTGACTTGAACCACTGAACCTACTACACTCTGTCCCAACCCCTCATAGATTTACTAATTTGAATCTAAGTTAGTTATATAATTTAATCAGTTTAACTAGCAGCCCTATAGAAGTGAAATATTTTTGGTTTGCTAGAAGGTAAAAAAGATGAAATAATAATAGAGAATTATAAAATTACAAACACAAATAATGAAGTAATAGATATATAAATTCAAGCATAGTGAATGCATGTAGAAGGAGGCCTTAATGAGAAGAACAACCAAATTTTGGGTCAGATTCTAGACTAATACCAAAGTTGATCATCATGTGAATGAAAATAGAATTGCTTTTAGTGAAACTGATGAAGTTTTGGAGGCTAATGTTACACACTATGATCATTTTACCTGGACAAACAATAGGAAAAAAAATTGTTAACAAAGGTAGAAGTTAGAACGAGCCTACTACAAACCCAAGGATATCCTTAACAAAGAAGGAATTGATATTCTACCAATTGTTTGTGGACAAAAATTAGGCATGATGGAATTGTGGGTGTTCATGAGTTCCAGTATAAAGATGATAAAAAACTTTAAATAAGGTAATTCTACTCACCACACAAATGATAACATTGATGCCTCAAGTCAAGAGGAGAAACTTGAGGCTACCTAGATTTATGCTTCAGATTTTGATAATAAATTTACTACTCTAAAGGAAAACTTATGCCCATAATTTGGACTGAGCCACATTTTTCACTCTAGGGATAAATATATCCTCCCCCTTCCTATTAGTAACAAGAGTCCCTGTAACATAACTCCATTCTAGACAATGGGTAAGAAAATTAAAGTGGATAGAGAGGTGCAACCAGAAAACAAAGACAAAAATGATGATTTTCCCAAGGGCCTCAAAATTAATACCACTGAGGGAAAATTATGTGAATTAAGAAATGAAGAAAAAATTGAATTCTGAAGACATTGATGAAGACCCTTGTTATGATGTAGACGATGAGAGTCATGGTGAAAATATTAATATGAGGGTTGATGATATCTATGGCAAACATGTAAGAACAAGATGAAGTGAGATCCTCTGTCCTCGATGAGACAATATACATAGTGACCTAAAATATGTTTTTTCGGATTCAAAAAAAATAGAGACAATATTTGTTATTTAAAATTTGGGCATAAAATTACTGTTGCAATGAAAGTAGACACTAGACTAGGCAATTTCAACAATAGATATCAAGAACATTATGTCGTTTCTATGGTCGGAGAACACCTAGAATGCATAGAAGAAAGGATGAGAAACAAGCCTACAAATGAGAAGATCTTGTTGATTATTTCATGCCCAAAATAGAAAATGGGCATGTTGAAATCAATGGTGGGTTCGATAATAAAATATATTGTTTCCTAAAATATGAATTTGGACAATGTTTAAACATTCAAATAGAGGTGACTTCACTCATACAAATGATTGCAAGGCATTGATAGCTCATCCAAAAGTAGGTGTTGGTCACCCATCATTTTAAGGATCTGTGACCTTTTGAAGGACCAAATAGAGGTAGGCCAACATGGGCACCTGAAGTACTTTAGGACTCACTTGCAAAAGATCGAGTTGGCATCCCTTTGACTAAGTGGCACTGCTCTCATTTGGTGGCAAGAAAAATTTGCAGGGCAACACGAATCTGGGTAACCTTCTCTCCTCATGGTCAAATTTTGTGTCTCCATTGAAAAAACCATTTTACCCTTTGGACTATAGGTAGAAGGCATTAATAGAATGGCAACACCTAAGGCAAAGCAAAGGTAAAAATGTGCAAAACTTTATTGAAGACTTTAGAAGACAAGCATTGAATTTGACCATTTCCTTAGATTCACCAAACATTGTAAATAAGTATATCGGTCTTTTACATAGTTACATAATGCATTCATTATTATTATTTGAACTTTCTACTATTGATGAGGCCAGTGTGAAAGCCATGCATGTTGAAAGCAGTGGGATGCACACACAAAATGATGACCAAAAAAGAGTTGCAACAACCAAGAGGAGAGGGACAAACCCTCTTGTACACATTGTGAGAAAGAGGGGCACGATGAAGAGAATTGTTAGGAACTTCACCCTGAATTGAGACCTAAGAGTAATGACAGAAAGGATGCAGAAAACCACTGCCACCATGCAACAAGATCAAACATTTGAGTCAAAAGAAGAGGAGAAGATCATGACTACGGGTTTTGCACGAAGTAGACCCATTGACTTGGGATCAAATTCCAGTGACGAAAGGAGGATTGAAACTCTTGGAATAGCAACAAAGGGATCCATCAATCTAGGTTCTGATTCAGAGGATGAATAAAAAATTTCAATAGATATTGTACCAACTATGGAAAGGGCACCCAATGTGGTAGGGCTCCAGGAACTTGAGGAGACCAACCAAAACCTTCAAGCAGATAATTCTAAGTTAAGGAGGCTCCTACGGGAAGCATAGGAGGAGAAACAAAGGTTGTTGTGCTAGTTTCAAGCTAAGAATGAGGCCTTAGGAAGATTGCAACTTAACCCCCTTGAGGTAAAAAATAGTTTTTCGATTCCATGTACTTTTCCTGATGATGATTTCATTGCTTTTGAAAAGTATACTACAGGTATCAGGTCCAAGCTATTTAAGAAGATGGGATATCAAGGAAAGGGCCTCGGCATTAATGGCCAGGGCATCATGAACCCCATCAAAGTAGAGGAAATGCCTCGTCATGAAGGACTTGGTTATGTTAGGAAGGATGTTGGGAAAGGCTCCAAAGAAGTTAGTGATCAGTCAATGATGGATGATGAGACTTCCTCCTTCTATTCTAGTGATAGTACGTGCTTCATGAACCCTTATCAAGGAACACCAAAGGGAAGCGCTTCAAGAGGACCCAGAAGGTCTGGAGAAAGAAAAATCATTGTAGTCGCTGCAACAAAGAGGGACATCAGGAAAACATGTTCCAAATTCTCCACGGCTGAGAAACAACAATAGAGAAGTCAGTCAGTGACAACGCTCAAACACATTCATGGTGGTCTACTTTATTAAAGAAAGGATGTTTTTTTAATAGTAGTTTGTATGGCCTTAGTTTGTAAATCATGTGTTGTAAGCAAATGTAAAAGTGATGATGTGTTTCCATCACTTCAAAATGAAACTATGATGTTTTTAGGACTTCTTATGAGTAGTTGAAGTATTGATTGTTATTGTGTAATCCTTGACCAAAGAGTGTGTGCTATAAACTCTTGGCGTGTGAGGGATTGTTGAGTCATGAGTGAGTGTAGAAGATGTACTAGGTTTGTATGCAAATAATTGAAAGTGTGGTTTGGCAAGGACATAGGTCGTATGTTGAATATTTTTAATGCTTTTGGTGGTCCAAAATCTCTCAATGGGGAGGATTGGTCCAGGTGGATCTCCAAACACCAGTGGCATGAAAAAGGCTCCAAATTCAAAGTGGCATAAAGATGATAAACTTCACACCATATTGAAGTGCTCATTGCCCTAATTCCAATGGCATGAATGACACTCTAATCTGAGTATGTATGAGAAAGATAGAAGAAATCAAAATTTTACGCTGACTTGCACATGTGGTAGGCTTAAGGAGGGCACAATTCGGCAGAAATCTGACACCTAAATTTGGCCAGTTTTCTGGGCAAATTTGTAGGATGATTAATTCGTCCAATGACCCGTAAGGTTCTAGAAAATTTATAAGGTGGATTAATAAAATTTCAAAAAAAGGGTGGTAGGCCATGACCACCATCGCCTCAGTGGAACCTTAACAAAATTATATTAAAAAAAGGGGGTGAGCAGCCATGATCCCACTGCCCCTGGAACCACAAAAAAAAACACATTAAATATGGGATGGCCGTCCATAACCCCAGCGCCCCCAATACCCACCACAATCGTATAATATAAATAGTGTTAAGGGGCGGGTAGTCAACCCCACCACCCCTCCACGTTATTGTTAACACATATGTCGACAAAGTTTTGGGAGCGGGCCATCAGACCAATGGACCTGCCCCCGTTTCAATTTAATTAATGGTTATGTCATAAGAAACGGAGGGGAAAGATTTGATCCGTATGACCCCTCCTTAACCATCTGACCAACTTTAGTCAACACGCCAACGGTCTCCCTAGGGAGATTCGGCAGCAGAAATATTACTTAAACACTCATGCACAGTGCATCTGGAAGGGAGCGCGACACAAATTTTGAGACAGAGGAGGCAGAAACATTTGCAAGCCTATGACAGGGAGCGGAACCTTGCCTGAGCACATTTTCCAGGGGGTCAGTTTTGGTCCAATGTCAGAATTAGGCAAGTTTTATATTTATTTTGCACCTCTCGACGACAGGAACTCAATGGTGATGCCAATTTCTTCAACAAAGCTCTCCATTTTTGGCCATTTTCTAGATTTGAGGTATAAAACTCCTTTTGTAAATGTTGATTGTACTTCTGCTTTCTCATCCCACTTAATGAATGAATGCCTCCCCATTGATCGAGTAGGGCTCGGAGACGTAGTCCAAATTGGACAAACTTCGTTATCAAGTTTCTTGTATTATTTTCATTCTTTTATGTGTTTCTCCTCTTCTTTCATGTGCACATTAAATTTCTATGGTTACGCTGAAATTTATCCATGTAATTCTTTAATACATCTATAAGCAAAAGATCTTGGATCATTATTTCATGCCCAAAATAGAAAATGTTTGTGTTGAAATCGATGGAGGGCTTGATAATAAAATATCTTGTTTCCTAAAATATGAATTTGGACAATGTTTAAATGTTCAAATAGAGGTGCTTTCACTCATCCAAATGATTTCAAGGTATTGATAGCTCATCCAAAAGTAGGTGTTGGCCACCCATCATTTTAAGTATCTATGACCTTTTGAAGGACCAAATAGAGGTAGGCCAACATGGGCACCTCAAGTACTTTAGGTCTCACTTGCAATTGTAAAACAAGTTTATATTAGAGACAAACATTTTATGAATTCCAACCTACAACACATCTTGTGTTCAATTTTATAGTTGCAACCCACTCATGGGCTTGTTTTAAAAATAATTAATCCGAAGCTTTGAAAAACAAAACATTCGAGGGTTTGTTCTTATCCCTAAGAAAGTGGAGGAGAGAACAAATCCATGCCAACGAGGCCCTTAGTTATTCTTATATTGACTACTATAACATAATTCCTAAGCATTACAACCTTTTCCTGCAAGATTTCATCATATGGGTAGATGTGGTAAAGTTTATTAACTTTCTCCATGTTCCAACCACTACTTTTCCTAGACACCTTCTTATGGTCACAATTTGTTTACCATGGTCCTGAGAAAATGATGTGTCTCTAAGACTACTTCATTCTACCAATCAACCTTACCTAACTCTCTCATAAACTTTAAGATCAAATTTTGAATCCTCTGAATGTTTTGGAGGTAGGTTGTCCAAATGTGAGGCAGAAGCAACTAATGTAGCCCTAGTGTCTGCAACTTCTTCGTGCCTCATAGGACCGAGAAGACTATTGAAAAATAAGTAATAACCAACATTGTGTTACATGGATATTCATCCCTTCCCCAGGTAATGTTTTCATAGGATTAGGGCATATTTCCCATCCTAAAAATAAGGACAAAAATGTCCCTAGTGAAATTTTCATATTTTCCTAATTCTTTTATTCATGCAGATATTAAGTACGATAAAAAAATAAATAGGAGTTCATACATCCAAGAAAATATGAAGGACGCATGGTTCTCTAAGAGAAGGCAGTGGGAATGAATGAAAAAGACCTGAATCATTAGTTGAGGCCCTTTAGTAGGCTTCTTAAGCAATAATTTGATAGTAGCAGTGAGTAACTGCAATTGCACTTGAGCTGGATCTTCAGGAGAAGTATCCAAAAAGCTTTCAATCAATTCATCAACATTTTAAATCATTTCTCGATATTCACTCATAATCCAAATCATGGATTCATGAGACAATTAGTTTAATTATGGATTATTTTCCTACATTTTAATGTTATAATTTATCAACCAAAAGAACAGAATTATGTCCACTACCTATAACAAGAATCTCACTAATTTCTCTTATCTGTAAGGATTTATATGTCATGTTTCAAGCTTTAATCATTAGATTACGGGAATTTTTTATCTCTTAATGAAACTTGATATATGAACTGAACAAAACACAAGCTAAGCACACAACAATCAAAGATAGTTAGAAAAACATGTCTGAAAAAACCCTTGACAACTCAAACACCCTCACAGTGCCAATTTTTTCCTTTATTGGGTGTCTTCTCTTTCCCACAGACCACACACATATCCCTAAACTAATTTCTTTCTTGCTTAGGCCACACACGTCTCCCTGAGCTAATTTCTTTCTTGGTTAGCTCACACACCTTCCCTTAAGGTATACACTCTTTTGGCTGGATAATGTCTACCTCTCAAGCTACATGACTCTAATTTCCTTCTTGGTTGGGCCACACACATCTCCCTGAGCTAATTTCTTTCTTGGTTAGGCCACACACCTTCCCTCAAGCTATACACTCTTTTGGCTAGCTGAATGTCTCCCTCCCAAGCTATGTGACTTCGTTGTTGTTCTCAAATCAATGGTTTGAGTAAAAAATGTTTTCTTGTTGATTGGAATATGTTTAAACTGAGTGGTGTTTTCGTATTATCCACTCTTCATAATTAATATTCAGAAAATAAACTTTAGATGGACTAAAAGTGCCATATCTAATGGCTTCCATATGGAAAAAAGACTTCAAGAATGATCCTTTAGGTAATCATGGTTGAATGAGCTTTGGAACAAAGTGTCTTCTTACTTGAGGAATCACTATAGTGATCCATCATCCATCAATGGCTGAGGAGTGAAGTGAATTATACACATGTATATATTTTGATTACTATATTTATTATATAATAATATATATATAATATATAATATAATATATATAATATATATTATATTATATATATATAATATAATATTAATATATTATATATAATATGTTGAGAGACAAATGAACCTAAACTTATTGTTTATGGATCAGTGAGTTGTAGAATAGTTGTCCATTTTTGAAACCTGTTATGTGTTGGTAGATTCTGCAATAAGTTAGCAGGTTCCATAATATATTTAAGGGTCAATGTGAAAAAAGAAATTGATGGCAGTGTATGCAGACTAGAGAGTGGGAGCATTGACATTCATGTATTATAAAGTTCCATTACAAGGTGAAAGTGCCTAGACTTGTAATTCCCATATAGGTAATATTGGCCCATTCTAGAAAGAAGGTAAAGGTGTGGCTTTGAGGAATCAAATGCAAAAGGTTACACAATGGGCATATGTAACCTGCAGTGAATTAGTTTGTTGAAGGATCCATATTGAAGAGATAAGTGAGCTATAAACTTATTGTTTATGGATTAGTGAGTTGTAGAAGATTTGTCCATTTTGAAACCCTATTATGTGTTGGTAGATTTTGCAGTAAGTTAGCAGGTTTCATAATATATTTCGGGGTCAATGTGCAGAAAGAAATTGATTGTATTGTATGCAGACTAAAGAGTGGGAGCATTGACACTCATGTATTATAAAGTTCCATTACAAGCTAAAAGTGCCTGGACTTGTAATTCCCATACAGGTAATATTGGCCCATTGCAGAAACCAGGTAAAGGTGTGACTTTGAGGAATCAAATGCAAAACGTTACATAATGGGCGTATGTAACCTGCAGTGAATTAGTTTTTTGAGATTAGCTTATTTATGTTACCATTTTCCAATCAATTTCACACCTAGAAGCTCATTTCTATTTAAGGATTCTGGATACATGACATGTTAAAAAATGTGTAACTATTTTTGGCCTTCATAAGTATGAAATGTAATCCTGAAAATTATAAAATGAAAATAAATTATTATTATTATTGGAGCATGGGTTTTATGCTAAAGTTCTTTTATTTTATAGGTCAAGCACCCATTGAGTGATTCTAGGGTTTGTCCTAGTTCTAAGAGTCATTTTCATATATTGAAGACCCCAATGGGCACATTGTATATTGTAAAGAAAAAATATTTTTGTCTTTAAAGTGTTGAAATTCCCTCCAAGATCAAGTCGGCCTATTGAAGAGCCACGTCTATCCCTTAAAGAGGCCTATATAAAGAGAGGAACTCATCCTCTAAAGAAACACACTCTCATATCTCAATCTATGTGAAGAACAGGATGAAGAAGAGGTCAAGGAAGAGGATGAAGAAGAGCTCGAAGGAAGTCGAAGTGTTTGGGCTAGTTCTCTCTCCCACATGCAAGTCAAAGCTAGGTTTTTTGCACAAGGTTTATATCTGGTTCGATCTTGGAAGGAAGAGAGAAAATAAGTCAAGAGAAGGTCACATAAGTTATCTCTCTAGTCCTAAGTCTCTAGGAAAGGCAAGTGAAGGGACGAAGAGGCTCCAAAGAGGAAGTTCAAAGTCTTCTAGTGTAGCATCAACAATTGTAGCAATTGTCAGGAAGACAAAATTTTAGATTTGCAGTAGGAGGTCAAAGTTCTTGCAGTAGGAGACCAAGTTAGTAGTTGATCTTGATCTTGGAGGGTATTTGTGTGAGTCACAAAGTCATGGTATTAGTCAATTGAAGGATATATAAAAGGAGAATAGATTTAAGTGTTTTCCCTTCAAGAGGATGGGTTTTGGCCCTGGCTTGCAGCCTATATATTGTGTCATTGTTCTTATTATTTTGGTAATTGTTTGATGTATCTCACATTATAATAATAAGGAGCAAAGATAATAAGAAAAAGGGGAAACACAAACAATTATCAAGTTAAAGATAATTAATGTATTCATTTCCCTATTTAATTCTCAACATGGCACCTAATACCTAGTCACCCCAAATATTTTTTAGTGGCATGTTCATTTCGATAGAATATTTCCCTAAAGAAGGTATGTAGACAAAGTTCAAATTAAACCAAAACAAACTTGATGCATGTAGCTCAAAGAAACATATCCAAAAGTTCTTACAATAATTAGCTGCTAAGGGATAGCGATGAGTACCATCATATAAAGAGAAACCAATAGTTTTGGCAGAAAATTTGGCAGTGTTGAATGTGCAAACTGAATTCACCCATCTCAAAGAATTGATGTCTAGAAATTGTGACAAAAACAATTCAAACATTCCAAACAAAATGATGAATTCTTGCGTTGTAAGATTACCACTGTTGTGATAGTGTTTATAAATGGCCTGTAAAACAAGGATGGAAAGATAATTACTAAATCTATAAGACCATCCGTCAGATCCCTGAGAAAGCAAACATCCTTAAAAAAATATAAGATTGTGGTTTCTCAAAGTAACCATGAGGCTCCTCAACCAAACAACCCTTTCACAAAAACTCAAGAAAAATATTTTTGGCCTCATCAACTCTCCTTTCATTCCCAAATCCCTCGAAATGTACATCATATGTCACAAGTTATGGAGCCCCCTAACTGATGGACTGGTGGTGGACATTTGTTATTTTCCTTTAATTTTTTCCAGATATTGCAATCTCTCCTTCTTTGCTTGTTGTCTCCACTCTTTGAGCCTGATTTCAAGTTGTTCTTCTAGTTCTTTTTGTGTCTGTAATTGTTTCCCTTTCACTTTGGCCTCAAGTTGTGCTTCAAGATCCTTTACCTACATGAATAGTAATATTATGAAAAATATTACTTTAGTACACCGAATCAATCAAATGAAAGCTTTAGCACTTAAAAAGAAAGTTAAATAAAAAATGAAGATAAGCATTACCTTCTCTTTAAGATTTCCTACACATTTGTTCTTTTCCTCTGAATTTTCCCAATATTGCATGATATCCTTCTCCCATTGTTGTTGGTGCTCTCTGATCCTGGTTTCAAGTTATCCTTCTAGTTATTTTACCTACAAAACTTCAATCTCCTTAACACACTGTAGAAATGAACTTCTCGACCATCACATTTACTGGAAAAAATTAATGCACAACCAATACCTCTTCTTGAAAATTTCTACAAAGTTGTTTTCTTCCCTTAAGTTTCACATCCAAGTTCTGCATGTTCTCATCCACCTTCTACATAATGCCATACTTTACATTTCCTTCTTGTTTGACCTTCTCAAACCACAAAAATCCATTCACACTTTCAGGAATAGCCTAACCATCCTAATGTAAAAGGAGTGTTCTAAATTCAATAACAATACTCATTGAAAAGATGCATGCAAAATCATTATTAATGTATGCTAACTAGCAATGTAAAATCAATTTATTTAGAAGTACCATTTGTTTATACTTCAAAATCTCACATGAATCTAATTGTTTCCATGTTGGACCTAGTTGTATGCCCCTCACTCTGGTCGCAAAGTTCAATGAACTTAAAAGAAAAATCACATCAAGAGAAAAGGTATTCGAATGGAACCTAATGAATCTTGGAGAAAATTTGTAAGCTTAGAATTCCTAAAATCACCAAAAACAACAGTAATGTCATCATTAAATTTGATTTAAAAAAGAGACAACATATGCAAAAGGAAGTGACAAATGAACAATAGTGAAAGTCTTTTGAACCCTTCAGATAGTTGCAATGCAACAAACCTATAGGGTGTGTGGTTTTTTTGAGTTGCTAGCGTAAATATAAAATCACCTAGAGCAGAAAGAGATTTGTTGATTGATTGATCTTCCTTAAGGTACTCCCATTCAACATTTATTTTTTCTATTCTTTCAGTTTTTTCCAGATCAACAAGCCAAAACTTGCTCATGGTACATTTCCCGCTGATTAAGTTTTCTCCCTTTACCATCACACAAAGTACACTGTGTATGGTAACATTAAAATCACAAACTCGCAATAACTTGTTACCAGAGAAAACAACACAAACAAATCATAACTACCTCACTTGATGATATTGTCATATAAATCAAGTAATTCTCACATGCAAAAATAAAATATTGTAATTTTATTTGAGTGGGTCTTAAACTATTCAAATAAGTAATTTTTTTGACATAAACTATAAGATAAACTCTGATAATTGCTTCAAGCGGGTTATCAACTATTTTACAAATTGGTATTGTTTGACTCAATTTAGTCAATTTTTTGTAGCCAACAAAGTTTCACATGAGTTGTAGCATAGGGGAAAGTTTATTATATGTTATTCGTTGAATTTATCCAAATTAATCATTCTATATAATAGTATGAAGTGAGCCTTGATGAAAAAATGCACACCAGTGAGAAAGACTACTATGTTCATTAGAATTGGTAGAGCCAATGTCTCTTGCACTGCTTTCAGCGTGTAAAACTTCCCAAACCTCATTCATAGTGTGTACGTGTTCTTCAGCAAGGCCCAGAACATGATGGACACCTTCTGGTACCTTGATTTACTTCAAACCCAACAATAGACCACCCAGTCATTCTCAATTCAATATACTAAAATTGTTCCGTAGAATACAATAGTATATGTATCAAATGTATCTCATCTTTGTTCAGGAAACTAGAAATGAATGTAAAGACCAAGAAAGGAAGAAGTTACTTTTTAATAGTATGCCCTGGATGAGTTGGGGATGCAAGTAGATCATGAATCTACTCGTTGTAAACTTCCAATACGGTTATTGAGATATCATATTTAAATAATCCATTTTTTTCATTAGCTACGTGAAAGAGCTCCTTTGATGTTGAATAGTTTACTCCCCTATCATCATGTGTTCCCTCCATGGTAAATGTCTTCCTAGTTCTAGTTTTCCCATACACAAAGATTCACACATTATACCTATCCAAAATTAACATGAAAATTGTTGTAATATCAACCAAAAAAAACACTTCCTATGGAAATAAATCAAACAATGAATTTGTGTACTTATTAATAATAAATTTCAGATCCAAAAGATATTATTTTTTACATCTTACCTTGATTTTTTTTATTAGCAAATACTAAAAACAAGATCAAATTTGAACACCTTCTTTGAAGAACCATTAATAGGATGCTTAGTTCATTGTCTTTAATTGTATCAAATTATTCCACTGGAGAAGCTCACGTTGATATTTTTCCATCACTCAATGGACAACATCTATAGAAGGCTCTAATGTTTCCTAAAAAGGACATGAAAATCACATTATCTAACATGCTAATCCTTGTGTTATGCATAAAAATAATGCAATCAACAAGTTTCCTATAAACTCCAACACATTATTTTGAAGCTTTTTCCTTTACATTGCCTCTTTGTTGAACTTATTCTTGAGGTATTCACACTATGGAACTTAACAACTTCATAAAAATTAATAAAATGCTAGCGATAATTTTCTCAGAAATAGAATATTTATCACACTTCCTAGAGATTGCAAAACAGATGTCATACTGACAATGTCAGGGATAGCACTAGCACATTTATGTGCCTCTTCCAAAAGGTTATCATAATCTCTCTTTAGTATTTGCTACCAAGTATTCGAGAAGATTATTCATAGAATATCTGACGAGGTGCAGTACATGAAGAAGACTTAACTTAAATTTGTATGTTAATATTATTTAATACCAAAGTTATCTGAATTTTAGCCTTCAAGTCTTCAGCTCATGAAACCCAAAAAAAAATGCCTTTCGTATGTTTCTTGAAGCTCCCTTAATTGATAAGTTTGGACTTCTATAGCTTGATATATAACAAGGAAATTTTTGCATCAGATAATTCCAATTTGTTGGTTTATCAATAATAAGGAACAAAATATCAATTTGTTCCACCTAGACATTCAACATGAAATGAAATGTTATCAATTTTAGTCCTCATGTTTTCATTTTCATGATTAGAGTTATTAAGGGAAATCTAGGCCTCGTGGCATTCATTTTTATTCAATTCATACTCTCTAGTAAGTTCTTCAATCTTCCTTTCATACGCAACTATACGTTTGGTAGTTTTCCTTCTAATATACAAACCGATCAACATAACTAATGTTAACCCATCTCAATATTATTTAGAAGAAGTACAAGGATGGCTCTGCTAACATCTCTCAACATGTTGTGTTCCCAGTTTTCGTCAATCCTAATTATCTGAAATTGAGCATTCAAATGTCCTCCATGTGCATTTAATGTAGGAACATGAAGACTACTTCTGAGGTAGTCAGGACTTCCTACCATTTGCAATTTGATTTCTTGGCCGCATCATCAAATTACAATAACTGAGAATATCATATCAATTTACCCAAATGACAAAATCTATAATGGTAGTAAGGTTCAGTTGGATCTCCCCAAGGGAAGGAAATCATTGCAATGTTGTTTGAGTTTTTCAAGAACTGAGAAATCAAGTGCTTTTGTTGAATAAGTGCTTTTAAAAAATTCTATCCAAATGGAGATATCTTATAAGTAGATTCTAATTTTAATAGTGTAAATCCATAATATAATGTGAAAAGTTGCAATAAGGATGTTTTGGTTCTTGTACCCCATCTTCTTCAGTTCCTAAAATAGACAAGATGTCAATGAACTGGATACACAAGTTGCCAACAACCTACAATCCTTTGTTATTTGATAATATGCATCTACATGAACAGAATGTGAATCCTCCCAAGCAGGTGAATACAAAACTAGAGAAATATGCTCATTCCAACTAGGAGGAAGATGCTCATTGCACTTTTTCCTCAACTGCAAGTGAAAAATGAATCAAAGATTATAAGGCCATGTTTGGTAGTGCTCCTTATAGATCTATTTTAAGATTTAGATGTAATTGGAGAGCTGATAAGCATAAAATGTTTTTCATAAAATTAGAGGAAAAATTGAATGCAAAGGAAGCAAAGAAAAATCAATTGCAATTTAAACCAAAGGAGGTGCAAGAAGTTGAGAGAAAGATGCTTAAGAAAAGTTTGACATTTAAATCATCTACCATGCCATCATTCTATCACAAAGAAGCTCCATTGAAGGTTGAGCTGAAGAAGATACCTCCTACCCACCCAAAATCCCCCAAGTTGGGGTGGAGAAAGAGCTATGCTGGTGTAGAATCTGAAAGTGACCCAAGTCAAGTTTGTAGAACATCTCCCTTTAATTTCTTCCAAAAAAAGAGAAATGGGTACTTGCAGACATGAAGACAACTGCAAATAAGGAAATGGTTGGAAAGAGAACTATCGTTAGATCATTGAAAAATGCATCTTCCAAAAAATATTTACTGTAAAAATCCAGTGAAATACCATTGAGCCTTAAAGAATAAATTTCAAACAATCCAAAAGATAGACTTGTTGGTGAATCTGCCAAGGATGGTAATTAAATCACAAGCGCCAACTCAAAAAATTCTTCTGGAAAAAGTGATATGAATGGATTAACTGTGTAGAAATTTGAAGTTGTTGATGGCAAAAAGGAAACCAAACATTTAGATGGGAAGATTGGAATTGGAAACACTAGAAATGATAGAGACAATGAAACTTTGTTGAATTCTGAAGTTGTTGAAGAAGAACCAAATGGGACTGAACCTGTAAGTAGGAACAATGAGATTGCAAAGACTACTAAAGTGAGCCTAACTGTGAAAAATTATGAAGTTTTTGAAGAACGAATTGAAGCTAAAACCTTACAAGGGAAGGATGAGATGCCAGAAACTAAGGTTCAAAGTGACATATTGGAAGATTCACATTATCTGATTGAAACTTCAGAAGGTGGCAATATCACATCAGGATTTGTTACATGGTTGTTAGCTGAAAAAGTACAGGTTACAGATGGCTTGCATTTAGAAAGTGAATCACATTCCCATGTTAATCCACACAAGGGGGCGAATCCAAGGTAACAAAATTGATATGAAAAAAATGGACCCCAACTCTATTCGATCATCTCAACATGGTTCGGCTAAAGAAATGAATGGGAAGGGAATTAAGAAACATAAAAAAGAACAACTTAAAGCTATGATGATGCCATACTTCAAGAATTCAAAGAGAGAGAATGGAAGGACTACCCCTTCAAAGAAAATAAACAAAGGAAATGATAATATGATTCAAACTATGTAAAGTCGTGATTTGAGTTCTCTGTTGCTCTTAAAAACTATCTACCTGCATTTTGGAGTGAGTGGAGGTTGTTCCCTCAATGTCGTTCTTGTAGTCCTTATCAAGGACGTCTTCCAATGGTTTTAGTGTTGATAATAAAATACTTTTTACTACATTTCTACTACAATATTTATTTTTGTATTGATAAAGGTTTGTAGCTATATAGGTTCAAAGAAAAAAAATGTAATGCGAGAGTGTGTTAACTCCTGTTTCAAATTCCTTATGGGGAGAAGCATAGTAGGAAAAACAAAAAGAAAAATTTTGAAGCACTGAGTTT